>JTDE01000895.1:185279-195944 GCA_014338405.1 Paragonimus skrjabini miyazakii
AAAACAATAATGAGACAGGTCTCTATTGAGCTTTATCTGAGAGGAGTGTGTTACTAGCCCCTAGGTATAAAATCTGTTACGCACACACACAAAGCCGACCGGCGATTAGTGATTAACTAGCTGATCGAATGCGAGCAAGTTGACATTTCAACTGTGCAATAACATGTCAAACGAGTTAACTAGGTCAATAACGTGGTCCCTTACAGAGGTTTTCTATTTCATCTGTCGGCTGTTCATCGTTTTTAACGTACAGAGGAACACAATCGTAAGTTCGTATAAGATGTATTTCGTCGGTGTTGAGTAATCAGTAAAAAAAGATTTCGTTTCAAGAGACAGTTGAATCTCCGTATGATTTCAGTTTCATTGTAAGTTACCTCTATGTAGTCCTGTTACCTATGACAGAAAACCTATACTCCCGTGCACAGAGAATACCTGTTCTGATCTTGAAAGCATATCTCACAAACAAAGATGAAGGAGTAGCAATGGATCCAATGATAAAGTATATACTTTTAGGAATAACTGAACTGCAACTGTCTGATGTCGTGACTGGTACTAGCCTCCACAAGTATATCTTGAGTTCCGTTCATCCCACCTTCTCAACTTCGCACGAAGAGGAATTAAATGGTAATTTACCATTTATAGGCAATTTACTCACTGATTGATAAGAAGGTTTACTGTAACGCCCAGTGCATCATAAGGTCACTTGAAACGGCCAGTACTGCTATTTATCGTCTCTTGAACAGACTGCGTACAACCGACCGTTGATACGTTCACTGTTTCACAAAGCCGATAGATCTACATCGAAGACTGCTTAGAACACAGGAGGGAACAGTAAAGACTGTTAGCTACAAACCAGAAGTTGTCGACACTCACAACACGGAGGTGATTTCGAGCCAACCTTTAACAGAAGACCAAGTCACAATTGACATAAATCGAAAATCACAGACTGCTCTGATTCGAATATAACCTGCGGTTGAACTGTCACGTGGTTTATCCGATTATTCGCAGTTGCAGTAACGTTCACATTGATACAGCAGATTGATGCGTATGACAATGAATAGTTAAGTATATGTCTAAAGAGTTGAATCATCCGATGACGCAACAGACAGTGACAGAAGAACGAGTGAACCAATATACTACCACACTCATTACAGGTCAAATCATGAAAACAGGTCAAGTTATTGACTCAGTCAACGCATTTGACGTAACAATGTGCAAATGAAAGCCCAGACTGCTTGCGTTCATTGAAACAATGCTAATCAGCAATAGCCATCCGGTCCTGCGTACGCACAAACAGCCAATTAGGGCAGTTTACCTGTCTATAAATTGATAACCTTTCCTTTTCTAGTGTAATTTCCAATCGTTGACTGTTTCCATTGCTGTTGGCATTCGTGACTAAAGAGAGTAGACAGTATGTGAACATCTCGTGAGATATATCTCCTTTCGTTGCTGAACTACACCACTTTTGAATAGTTTGCATGGCCGCTTTGTTCAGTGGCTGAATATCTACTTGTCCATAGTGAACAAATCAAATTGGTGTGGTTGATCAGCAGAATAAGAATTCACTTTGTTGATGCTTGTAACCATACACCAGTAGGGTGTTGTCATACTGGACGAACCCCAAAAGGCAAAAGCCGGGGTAGCCGATAATCGAACGGATAAATAATATGGAAACCTACACAAAGGAAATACGCCACGAAGCAGACGGGAATACAGGTTCCTGGTCCATTGCAAAGGATCTGGAGAGAAAAAAGAACAAGCTAATGACATGAATAGAAACGTAAAGACATTCACACTTTAAGGCCGCAAGTATGGTGAAAACTCCAAATCTGACACCCAGTAGTAATATATGCAGTAAAGCCTGGACACGGTAGAACTGATACAAATGATTCCAACGTAAGCTGAGGATCTTTGAAGTTAAACAACTTGACCTGTAGTATACATCAAATGTAATCGTACGACGGACGAGGAACTCGCATTAAAAAAATGCCTATAAATATTCCGTAGTCATGTGGCTTGGTCTGTTCATACGAATGATGGTTCAACACTGTCCAGCTTTGATCACCATTCCTAACCACACTACACGTATATGGGTGGTGGTAGTTGCTATCGGATTAGCCTGTAACAGGGACGTACGCCAAAGGACGCCTCGGAAAATTCGTCACCAGAAATAGCTTGCACGGTACGAACCGCAGTTTCATTCACACATTCCATGTACTGACCAGCAGCCTAATCCAGCACGCACAAATAGCCCGATGTAATAAGGAGCAGTTTGGCACATAGGAGATGCGCCCAAGATAACAGAGCCCTCAAAACGACTAAGGCTCAGTGATTGATAGAGATAACCGATTTCAAGGAAAAGTCAGCGGATCACGTCATTGTTGGCACAATATTTATGTCACACATCGCTAATGACTGGAGAGCACACTAGTGTCAATTACGTTTTTAGCTGTACAGGAAAACCACCCGGGGATTTGTTTTAATCACTCGCTGTTCATAGAGCAGAAAGTGTCTGAAAAGCAGCTAGATTAACTTGATAACCCTGATGTGGACTTCTGTTTTGTGCGATTTGTGATCGCACTGGACACGCCATAATTGCTGGTAAAGCTACCAAACCAATGGGATTATAAACCATTCACAACAGTTCAACATCAATGATCAGTGCACGCACAGACACACGTCAGTCCCGTAACAATAACAGAAGAGCAGCAATCACAAAGTTCCTGCTTACAATTAAACAGACGGGAACAAAATTAACTAAACAGTGTTCTAAATTTAATAATATGCATCGATGAGCACCAGTTAACTGGGCGCTCCTTTTTAGAGCACAAGTATTTTCAAGTTATCCTGAAACGCCCTTTTTCCAAATTTATCGATTCACAACTTTGGGGCCTGATGTGGAAATGTTAATCGTATGGGAATTGGTCATACGACATTTAGTTTACGTAGTGCGACCTGGAAACTACGATGGTGGCTAGGTATTTACTCGCATCCGGTCCCCAAGGTACGTGACGATCATATGGCCAGTTAATACTAGGTCACACCAGCAGCTTGAAAGTACTATAGCAACATGGGATAACCGTATGATCTTGTCGTCGTCAGCGTCTTCACAGACAAAAATGCATCAATGGTTTTCCCTGATACCTAACTGCCATGCAACCACGAAGAAAAAAGTAAGTCCTGGCCAGGAAGAAAAGAGGAGGATGGTAGGCGACCTAATTGGTAACAACAGACACGTCTACATTGCAAAGAAACAACCGAGTTATAAAGATACTTGAAGCATCATCAGCAATACATCTTCCTTATAGCTATCATTATCTCGTGTTATTAGGTGCAATTATTTCATAGACAACTAGACCAAACAAAATTCATGCCATCCCATTTAACGTCTCCAGCCAGCGATTCTGTGAGTCGCGAGATCCCCAGGCCGGGAAATCAACCTGACCTACAGTAGTCAGCTCCTTCGTGAACGACTTCATTTCTTCACTCCGGAACATCATCTGTCTACCTCGCACCTGATACCAGTTGGAAAAACAGTCGACAAAGAGTGCTCGGTGTGGCAGACGACTAGCATAGCCTAGCCATCGAAGTCTGCGCAAACGTAGGGATTGAACAAAAGAACCCGCCTGGTAAACACTATCAAACACCCGCTTCCTAACCTCCTCGTTGCCCACTCGATGCGAGCGATGGAACGCGGACATCGGTGGTCAAATACCTGAAGATTGTTAACGTTTTCTATGCTGAGCGGCCAATTTTCGTTGCCATAAAGTGACATAGCCCTCACTGTCGCCTTATATACGCGACTCTTAAGCATCCGAGAGATATCGCCCTGTTACCAAAGGTGCCCTAGACTAACGAATAGCGCCCCAGTCTTAGAGATACGCGCTTCTACTTCATTATCTACACCCCCGCCGCCGCTAATGCAGCTTTCCAAGTACACAAAACCGATCAACAACCTCCGGAACTTCATTAGCTAACGTTAAGTCTACGTAATCAAAGCAATCTTGCAGAAGCACGTGCACTTTTAGGGTGCAAAGCGCATTCCGAAATGTTTAGCAGAGTACGAAATAACACATAGCACAGTTTGTACTGTTTGAAAGCTGTCAAATAGAGACACCTTGTCGTCAGCATAATCAAGACCAAGACTAGGCAGGAGGTTCACGTCTTCCAGCATTTCATCCGACAAGATTTTTTAAAAATGGTGGAGGTGGACGACCTTAACGTGCGACACTTTTGGTGCTGAAACTGTCAGGCAGTTCACCATAAACCCTAACCCGAGCCGAAGTACAGGAAAGTGCCAACAGTGTGTTCACATACTTGTTCGGTACATACCCATGTTTGAGCGACTCTAATAGTACACATCGACCCGTTGGAAAGAACGCGCCTTTATGGTCGAGAATAACTGCAATTATTGGCCAGTGGTACACATGACGCTGCACCATACTTTGACGAGGAGTGAAAATCTGATCAACACATCCCATCTAAGACGAAACCCTGCCTGTTTTCCCCTTATATCTGCCTCCCGAGTTGCAGTGAGTTAATTGAGTATAATGAATACCAAAACCCTAGTAATGACTATGGTTAATCTAATTTTCTTATGGTTTCACAACAACCACGGACTCCGTTCGTTAATATGGAAACTACTATCGGGTGATCTCGGCATGGAAGGATGGCCCCCATCGTCCACATAAGTTGAAACAACTACGTCAAGGCTTGTGCCAATGCCTGTACGCCTTCTTTGAAAAATGTTGACGAGATTATCTGGGCGAGCTGCCCTACTACATTTGGGAGCCGGAATACAATTGTAAAACAGTTTTAATGAGTGATCCTAAACCTACCGACTAAGGTGCCACAGTGCAAATTTATGGTAGTAACACATAGGAAGCAGAAGGTTAACTAACTGGATCCTCAGTGTTCCACCCAGCGCTCTAACCTTCTGGACCTATTATGGATGTGTCATCTGAATCACTGATAGCTTCACTGATGGAAGGTCCCCTTGGTGAACTTAAACGGCCTGTCAGTGTTCCCTGAAACAAAAGCGGTTTCCATTTCCATAACTTTCTCCATTAGCCAAGCCTCACGATCAGCCATCAGGCTACATTTCAGCTTTCGACGGATATCCCTCCTAGACTTGTTATATGAATTGCCAGGAGGAAAGTTGCATCTGGCTCCCAACAACTTTAGGAATTCCTCTGGGATTCAGTGTTTGTTTAACCCACAAACCACCGTGAGGTATATTACGGGACCTGATTCATGAATGGCCTGTGAAATTTGGACATAGTAACTATTAAGATCTTCGTGATGATAACTGCTAGGTCTGTTCCCCGGGCTACCTTGGTACTCATGGTTTGCGAACCACATAGCCAGTTTCTCAACAGATAGTTGTTAGTGGAGTCGTTGTCCATCAAAAGTAAGAACAAAACGGCAACGTGCCAATGCATATTCTGAATCTAAATGTCATGAATGAAGCCCAACCAACTATAACTAATAGCCATTTGGTCTATCTGAGACCAGGCCTAGTTCGAGGAGGAGGACCGCTAAGTGTAACAATGACGCGCACGATGTTTAAAACTAGTGCTGGTTAAAAGTAGATTATGGTCAACGCACAGTTGCAACAGCCGCAAGCCAGTATTCGAGCGATACTGCTATTTTAAACCTACCGCCTAAACAAGACTTGGCTTCGCCAAGGCGGTCGACCTGGACGTTCATATCTCCGGTTACAATGACTACATCAGAACCATGTATCAACCGACGGGGAGCGGCCAGATCCAAGTAAAAGGAGGTCTTGACAACTATGTTACTACAGTCAGTTGAGGCATAAATAGATACAATAAAAAGACTTCTAAAGACACTGCATCTAGAGCTAACCTTAGTAGAAGCCGCCAAGCGGACAATACAAAACCTACTGCTAACAGGAATCTAATCTAACAATTCGGCTACGGTTGTCGTGCTGAGGACTATACCTACTCGAGCTTGACCACTAAAGGTGACGGCCGTGGTGTCACCCGAAAAGTATAACCATTATCCAGAGCTGTTGGTTCAATACGATGACCACTGTCCTGGATTCTGGTCTCTGAAAAGTAGCAGACATCGATATTCAACGAGTTTAACGTTCGTGCGAGAGCGGCCTGTTGACCTATCTGCTTTAGAGTGCGAAATTTGAAAACACGTGCACTGAGTCGCATTCTGGGCCTAAGCAAAAGGCGAGGAAGGCCGGAGGTTGAGATGGGACTTACTATGATTGTTTATATTTGTAGTAGGGCCTGTAGAAACAATGATCAGAAGGGGTCTAATAGCAACGTTGGGTAGGACGGCAAAGAAAAGGATTAACAGTAGTACGGTTACGTTTACCCACCTTGTATGTGACAGATAGGTTGAACCGGTTTATATTGCGAGACGGCCGACAAAGTTTGAAATTACTGGTGTTGTGAATATTTACGGTTATATGTAAGCTGAAACACTGCCACGATGCCCAGTCCCAGAAAGGAGAACGGTTAAAGTTCTCAAATAAAGCCCTTAGCTCAAAATCCTTGCCGCGAGGCAGCAGATGGGTGACGGTGTAATAAGATTAGTACTTGTTTCGGAGAAACTTACCTATCTTTTTCCAACCCCCCAGATGGGAGGGTTAGGAGACTGGTTTGTCAGACCTGTCTGTTGGCCTGCTTAGTATGAGTGACTGTCTGTATGATCATTGCGCTGTTCAGTTTAGTCCAATAGGTAATCGTGATAGACAAGTCATCACATCGCGCCAAGATCCAGTATCTTTGTGACGGATCCTGAATGCAGGTAGAACAGATAATGTATTTGTGGTAAATGTTAACTGACTAATCGAAGTACTCTGTTTAATGGCAAATGACTGGAGTCCAATTTAGCAAACTGCCCGGCCTTACAGCTTTGGTGCTAAATTTGGTTTCGATGTCACTGGAAACTCAGGGACAAAACCGCTGACTTACAACACTCGTAAAGGGCGAATCTAAGTGGATGATAACGCTGCGAGTTTTGGGGACAGCACATATTTAGCTACCGCTTTAAACGGTGCTCGCCAGAAAGGTCTACCGACCTATTTGTCGACGCGTGCATCAGCGCTTAACAGTTGCAATGGCTTCAAGAAAAAAATTGGAGGCAGGGGAAGAGGGAGAAAATAAGAATGGAACAATAACTTAGGATACTACCCAGGCCTTCATACAGCAGAAGGGTGTTGGTTTGAGGAATCTCATCCGGAGCCTTTGGTGTAACAGACTGACCTGATGCGCAGTCTTCTTGAGGGGCCCTACCTAGATTCAATTACTCTTTGACGCCAGACCGAGGTTTTAGCTCAGACTGAGGACATAGCGAATAGATCACCATCTGAGTCCGGTTATTACTGGAGCGATGGAGCGAGTGTATTCAAGACTACAGCAGGCATCTGAGAACTACTCAAAGCTTCCCCACCACACGGAATAACAAACCAGCGATCACGACTTATCATTGGGAGATCGAAGTATCATTTGGTCGAAAGCATTTTTCTAACTCTCTTCTTGCTTATTTGGGAGTCATCGGTCATGCAACCACAAAAGTAGTTTCGCTGTACACCCATGCGACTGCGCCTCACCATGTACACACGAGTAAACACTAATCCGATATACAGTGCGACAGCTTTCCATACGCATTTTTCCCATTAGTCAGCACGACATGATTATACCTGGACAGACCGAAGTCCTGCTTGGCTTAACAATCCAAATTAATGTAGCATGCCAGTCTGATCAAAGCAAAAGGAGAGATAGGTGATATGATACGGTTAACACTAACAAGAGTGAAACAGAAGACATAAATCCTTCAAGGCACTGTCATCGCATTTTTTAAAAATTATACGAATTGTGGTAAGTTTATGGACACCACGAACAAGCAACAACGAATGTTGCCAACTGTACACCGATTCACTTGACGAGAGCAGTCAGAATTACATATAGAACTGTCGTGTTCGAGTGTGACGGGCAAGGCATGACCTCAGATGTGAATCGCGCTAATAGAGCATCTATCAAAGCGTGGGGTGACGTACAGATTACTAAAAATGAGTTAGTAACCACTATCGTTGGCTATAACAGTACAGCAGTGATCGATATTGAAACTTGACTTCTACCACTACCGTAATGTGGTGGTCAGGACCGAATGCTGTGCTAACCCGAGGAGAGTAGTGACAATCATGGCTTCAGTACTTTTGGGTACAGAGACGTCAAGCAGTTGGTAGAGAAGCAGTCGGGTGGAAATTTGTTACAGAAATCCCGTTTATAAAGTCGGACCGAAACAAGAAGTGTAAATAGCCGGTCTAGCGGATCGGATAAAACTTACTAAATCAGGACGATGGCGGAAAACCAGTAGAAAGGCTCCCATAAAACCACGTATGGTACTAAATATGCTAGAGAAAAAGGGTTGTCTGACTTCCCGAGCTCTTGGAATGCGTTCGAGGACATACTACAATTACAAAACGATTATATCCCCAGTGCGACGTGTTACCTTTGCCTCCTTCAGCTGCATTAATTGTAAGACTTTTGCTTCACTCATTTGATCAGATGAAGCCAGCACATAGACTTGTGGTGAATACTCGTGCGTTAATATGTTCACATAAGATAGCATCTCCGCAGTGTGTCCACCTACAGAATAATCTAACATCAGATTTCACCAACTTACCAGAGCCTAATATAATCATTGTCCGAACTTGCCCTCGAATAGCAACACAAAAGCGGCTCCGCATCCGTGAATAAACCCAGATAAGCAATAACATAAACATTAACCACCAGTACAGTATCATGACTGGCTGGTAAATGTTCGAATTTCACTGGCAGAGGCAAGTACGAATATGATGCTTCGTGGTACAGTTTCGTGCACTAAAACGTATGAACATTGCGAAAGGAGACGCCAGACAAAATCCAATGTTCAGCCAAATAATAAAGCAGGTTACCAAGTAAGAAGGACAGATAAATGGACCGTTTGCCACGTTCTAAAGGAGTTCAAGTCATCTCAACTAGCAAAGCGGCTGAAGTCAAAGAATATCCCATTTCATAAGCTTATGAATTTTACGATTTCACTGTGTTACAAGAACATCCAACTGGCATTTCAATTCCACTTGTAGATGGCTGAACAATCAATCGGTAAACGGAGCTTCGTAGAGTTGGTCACCATCACTGTCTTCATCTTCGGGCCGTACATGTGGGTACTACCGTTCGGGTTTTCGTTGGTTCTGAGGGTAGTCCACGAGGCAGCAGAGTGATAAGTACGAATGTATGACAAAAACACCAAGAAACGGAGAAACGTGATAAAAGAAAGGAGATCCCATTAATACAGGCTCTCCACTGACTAGAATTCCATGCCACATTGGTGAGCTCTCCCTTTCAGCTGGCGGTGTGGATGGTAGCGGGCTCTGCAACCTGGCAGGCATCATCTGTCAACCCTGTTAAGCAGGACGTTCAAGGCTATTATTGTCTGCGAACGTCATTGTCTAGCCGCCTTGCAGTTTCGTCCAATCATCAACAGCCATACTAAACTATGTGCGGTGAAGTAGACGCACCATTAGAACAGGAAGTACACGATTCAGTCAACGACGGCTGTGCATTTTCGATATCTTGGGTAACAGTTGTGAACCCTCAAGTTTCTTAAATAAGCGCCGATGGGCTGCCGCGTTGCGCAGTCATCTCATCTGACGCAAGATAACTGACGAAGACAACAGTGGTCGAATACCGAGAACTTGCATGTATCTTCCTCATGAATGAGCTAGGTCCCCAATTCCTAAAGCAAAACTGAACGCACAAACGCATTCCCAACTCTGCCTTTAGTCGACAGATGTACTATGGGTTCTCGTTATTCACCTGGCCACGAAGTCAACGACATTCCAAGATGATGAGATGACGCCACTCAGGCAGGTGAAGCAATCGATAGTCTGAAACAGTCTGCCCACAATAACAAGACTATAGTCAACGCCAACCAAATAATGTAACAATACCTTACGCTCCGAAGATGTAAAGTGTACGCCAAGCAGATCAGCCATGTCAATTATCCGACTCAACATGGTTTGGATATTCACTGCAGATGAACGTAGTAACGTAATGTCAATCGCATACTCAATACCAGTCGGCCTGCTACTTGGAAGTTCTACTCAGAGAACCTCGGAACCACCGAAAGCTCCTTGCAGAATATCATCCATCACAACGTTCGAAAGGAATAGGGAGACAAGATACCTGTTTCGAACGCCACGTGAAATGAAGAACACTCGATACAGTCGCCTACAAATGCACATTCTGAACTCAGAATGAGCATATAATGACCTCATCAAATCGACGTATTTCTCTGCGATGGAGACAGCCCCAGAGACCATGTCGGACAGCCAAGTCAAAAACAGCCGTTCGGTCTAAAAATCCTCGATCAGTTGATGAGAAAAGGAATGGTAATGCTGCAGTGTCTGTGCTTGGTCGTCAGACTAATTACAACACAATAAACATGGAAGCCATAACCAGTTGGAGTAAAAAGATCGGCCAGTCAGGAATGCGGACGGAGCGTTTGCTTGCAGTTGGACAATCACTGTTCAAAATGGTGAGTTTGATTGATTGTTGGCTAAGGAAGGCTAAGTGCGCGCAGGAACGTCCCCTGGGCGCAGAGGTCCGAACTGTGGCATTGGATACTAATGGCCTCGAC
>JTDE01000896.1:0-27713 GCA_014338405.1 Paragonimus skrjabini miyazakii
ACTGCTGCAGCTGTGCGCTTCCCACAGTCTGTATATCTCGAGCACGGCAGTCCAACACAGAAAAAAAGCACTGTGTTACCTGGAGATCTCAGTGTGCCTCCCAACCGTGGACACAGTTGGATCACATAGTAGTCAGTTACAGGTGGCGCCACTCTGTTAAGGACTGTCGTGCCTTTTGGAGCAACCACCTGGATTCGGACCATGCTGTTGTGCGTGCCCGTTTTGTTTTATCATTTGCCCAGAGGACACATGCTCGTAAATATAAGGTGATTAACTGGAATTCGAGCGATGAGGATGTAAAGAACGCTTATCAAAAGGCGTTGGTGAAGAAGTTGCCCAGTTCGAGTCAGATGAATGATCCTAATGAACACTGGGAACAAATCGCCGAAGCCATGACAGCATGCTGTGAACAGGTATTTTCCGATGGGGCTGTTCATTTGCGAAAGAACTGGATTTCTGTCACGTCGATAAACCTTATGAACAGGCGTCGCTCGATCCCATTTCGTTCTGAATATGATGACGACCGTCAAGAACTGAAATACAAGCTGACTAAAAGCTTGCACGAAGACCTTGAGAAATACTTGGTCGGACAATCGAAAGAGGTGAAAAAGCCTTTGTATCTGGGAATAGCAGAAGGCTATTTTCCCTGATCCGTGGTTGTACTGGCCGTCAAGTCGGTGTAAGTGAAGCCATATGTGAAAAAGATGGTTCACTTATCACCAGTCAATCGCGCCGACTTGACAGGTGGGCTGAACATTTTAAAGAGCAGTTCAGCTGGCCTCAACTAGACCATGTAGACAATGGGATCCAATTGGTCAGTTATTGCATTCCAGACGGTTCTCCGTCGGATGCAGAAGTGGTTCTGGAGGCTCCAGGAACAGACCTCCTCCCTCCTTCTCTTTTCAATGATGGTGGCAAGAGATTAATATCAGAACTGACAAAACACCTTCAGACGATCTGAGAGAGTGAAGAGGTGCCTCTTGATTGGTGCCTATCAACAGTCATTCCCGTTTTCAAAAAGTGGGCCCGAATTCTATGCGACAACCACAGGGGCATCAGTTTGGTGACTATTGTGTCCAAGTTACTGACTGACCTCATTTTACGCCTGCTCACTAAGCCGAGAGGAAGTCAGGTACGAAAAGAACAGGCAGGATTCCGATCCGGTTGTAGTAGCGTTGATCATATTTTTACCTTACGACGGATCTTGGAACATCGGCACTATTACAGACAGCCGACAGTCGTGGTCTTTTTGAACCTAAAGGCTGAGTTGCATTCAGTTGCTCTCAGCGTCCTCTAAAGCCATCTTCCTCGCAAGGGAGTAACATGGAAATACGTGAATCTATTGAGACCACTGTTGGCTCACTCTGCAAGCATGGTCAGAGTTTATGGGCAACTGTCTCGGGCGTTCACCACTTCTAGTGGTGCTTGTCATGGGCGTCCGACTTCCCTCTTCCTGTTCAATTTTGTCATGGACGACAGTCTGGAGGGTGCGCTTCAGGAGTCCAGTGGACTTGGTGTTGAGCTTCTTCCTGGCGCTGAAAAGACCTATCTGGAGTATGTGGACGACATTGTTTTACTTAGCCTCTCTGCCAAAAACATGCAGACCATGCTGGACAGGTTGAGCGACCGAGCTGGTTTGTATGGATTGCGCTTTGCACCTTCAAAGTGTAAAGTGTTGCTTAAAGTCTGGGGCACCTCAACTCCTACCTTTTTCGTTGTAGGTAATCCGCTTGAGACTGTGGACAGTTTCACATACTTGGGTGGCACTATCTCGTCAGCCTGTAACATTACTGTTGAGATATCAGTGAGGATTGCAAAGGCACGAGTTGCGTTTGCCAAACTGCGTCTTCGTTGGCGTCGGAAAAACGTTCGGTTGTCGCGGAAAGGAAGGGTATATAATGCCTTTGTGCGTTCCATTTTGCTTTATGGTTCGGAATCGTGGCCTGTTCACAAAGAAGATATCAACATGCTTGCTGTATTTGACCATCGCTGTCTCCGCCAATTGGCCCATATTAAGTGGACTGATCACGTAAGCAATATGGCAGTTCGCCCAACAATTGGGTAAAACCGCGTGATGATCAACCAACAACTTGGCCACAAAATATGAAGACCCTGACTGCTTCATTGAGCAAAGTGGGTAGGTGTCGCCTGCCTGGATAGGGTTCTCGTGACCACGCAAACCGCTGGTTAGAGACGCTATCCGAGATGGCGATGTGTCGCAGTCAATTGTGCACCTGCATCCATACTATTTCTAGTTCCTCCGCTTAGTGTTCTTTCATTAGTCTTCAAACTTCTTAGTAACTTTCTCTTCTAGGATATTCCACGTCACTGTTGAGATGACCGGCGGTCCGAACCACAGTACCTTTTGGTCAGGCTCATGGCTGTTATGATGATGATTATTATTATTGTTATTTCCGGCTTTGATTTGACAAGATCGCTGCGCATTTGCTGGGGTCCAACCATTCAAAACACCCACGGATGTCACCCCTAGTTCGCGGTGTGCAGTTTAAGTTAGTAAACGAAGGCTTATTAGCAACTGTGGACGACTTATGAAACGTCAACTGTACACCACTGACAGCTAAGGCGGTTACATTCATGGCCAATAAAAGCACTGTGCGAATAAAGTAACGGCCGAGTGATTCTGCGGCAAAAATGTCTGTTATGAAAAAATAAGGTTACAGAAGAAAGTAACTTTTGTCGATTTGACAAAAACGTAGATGGCGACTGATCTGTTCTACACTGTCTGCAAAGAAGACATCTGTGAACTGAAATATATGCTTACGAACAGTTTGAATAAGGACCAAGAAGCTTGTTCCTTGAAGAAGGCATTATTATAGAGAAGTACCTCAGAACTGTTCTCCGAGAATGGAAAATGCATTAGCCGCCGTCGAGGTACCAGTGACAAAATGTGACTCGCAGTAGAGTAAGAGATGGACTACAAACTACAGATATCTGGGATGAATCATTATATTCATACGCGGACGGAGGGTTTTGTGTGGTTAATGATGTGTCCGATGATTCTTAGCCAGTGACTATGGTGCAAAAATTGTTGATGCCCAATAAAGATCTAGATGTAAGCCTTCTTCCTCCGGCTTTTCAAAGTTAGTGATAATTGATTATTATCTAATATGACTTGAAACCTGTCTTATACGGTATGCTAATGGGGAATTTTGCGACTGGAACCTACCAAAATATATTACTATTTTTATAAATGGCACCGGAACACTATATGAAAACCACAACGGAAATAAGCTCTACTTCTCTTGAATCTGAGATACTCACGGATAATACAATGCGACTGCTTCTGACATACGCGTTAGGCTAGGCGAAGCAGGAACCAACCTGTTTGCGAGAGTATTAAACATCTAAATATTTTGCAGCATACAGTAGAACACTTGCTGTCTTATTGTTAGCCAAAAATTATAGTAATTGTGGATGGATTAGTTTCTATTTTGATTACCAGAAAGTCTTTATAAATCCTTCTACATCGCACGAGTTCGTGGAGATGTGGCGATATACTGGTTTGGTTTTCTATCCATTCTACATGTGGAATATGCATTTATACATAGTTATCCAAACCATTCGGTGAGAATGTCATATCTCCTTTTTCAGTGGAAGAACTCGGTGGATTCGAAGGCACTGAAATGGATCAATTGCCCGGCTACATGCCGACTGACCTTAACATGCAGGCCGTATTGCTGTACTTAGAACTTCTGCATAAAACACGCAGAGCATGCTGAAGTAGTCATATAATACGACTGATCGTTGAAACATGAACCATCAAAATTTAAATGGTTGTCACAAGATTTTATTGGCCCTGACCATACCTTTGTCACTTCAAAGAGCCTTGAAATCATCGGTCAGTTCACCCCACCAGGCTACTGTCCTCTTGAGGGCTGGCCGTCACTACAGTAGCAGAAACACGTTGTGCATTTGTTAAATTTTGTCAAATGTGACGTTACAAATATGTGTAATCAGTTCGTGAATAACATGGTTCTAATGCATATGTGCGCTCAATTTTGCATTATGGCTCAGGATTGCGACCCTTTTACGTTTAAAGTGTACACGGACTCCCTATACTCCGTTATAATTAATGCCGCCATTCAATCTACACCAAGTTGATTGTGTAACATTGTGGTATTTTTGCGCCTGGTTTTGAAATGTGCAAACTTACAACTGACAACCGAGACATAGAAAATGGGCAGTTGGTTTAGTAACATAAAATCTATTTTGATCGGGCGTTTACCGTGTCGTACACTGTTTAGTGCAGTTTGTTGTTAGAGGTGGGTCAGAAGGTGGCCAAGGTCACGGACTACTCTAGCACTTACCCGCCTTTGTGAGTACAGCACCTAGCTACCGTCTGTCATGTTAAGGGGCTAATGATCATTCGCACTTCTGGGTGAAAGCTTCCTGTGATATGTTATTGTGTTGCAGTAAACGTGGAGCCCACGCGCGCAAGAATATTGACTCTTCCAATCCTTTTTGAATCATATATGTTCTTGATGAGTAATAGGGGATTTTGATTTTCATATAGATTGAATATCACCCACAAATGATCAGAGCTGTCGCATTCCCATAGACTTTCCAGTCGGCCCCTTTTAAACAGCAGAAGCACTAGACTCGAGTTTCGCTCTCATTAGAGCTCGTCAGTAGTGCATATCATCGCCACTGCCGAGACTTGAACCACGGACATTCTGTTCATGAGGCAACCGTGTTTACCACTGCGCCATTGACCTCACGTTAGGCACGACCGAATTATCATATGAGAACGCTCATCCACTTTCGCTTGTGAGTAATGGTCAGGTTGCCCGATCGCCTCGAGAGGAGACACAGTTACTGTCTGTTAACTCCAATCGATGACCCCTCGACTAGGAATTCTCTCCAAGTTGAACTGACAGAAATCATTGACTTGTTGAGCGGTATTTGATTACTGATGAGTAGTAGGGGATTTTGATTTTTATACAGATTGAACATCACCCACAATTGATCGCAGCTGTTGCATTCCTATAGAGTTCGGAGTTCTATTCCCGGTAATGGCAAGGATATGCACTACTGACGAGCTCTAACAAGAGCTAAACTCGAGTCTAGTGCTTCTGCTGTTCGAAAGGGGCCGACTGGAAAGTCTATGGGAATGCGACAGCTGCGATCAGTTGTGGGTGATGTTCAATCTATATATGTTCTTGTTTATCCTTCTGCTTCTTTGTGAACTAAGGATGGGGCCTACGACAGCCCGACTCATATTACAGAAAGACATTGTCCACACCTAAAATTTATGAGGAGGATACGGTTTCTGGCCATCAAAAAAGGCAAACGATAACCTTATCGAGCCAAATCATTTATTTCCGTGTGATTCACGTTTTTCAGATGTTAGGCACTAGGGAGTGATTAATTTGTGTACTGATTTAAAGTTTTGATCCAATGAAGATTTACTCCCAAAATAATGAACCTTACTTTATCCACGAAACGACTACACGTTTCATTTTGTGTATATGTTAGCATATGATATCAAAAACAATCGCACAGTTCAGTTGCTCATGTGACCACGGATAACAATTTTTGAAGCAACTTGCAAACAACTATTTATCTAGGGTGAAATTTTGAGGATTGAGGTTATTTCAAGATTAAACACCACACACATTTGATCGCAGTCTTTGCATTCAGATGAACATTTCGGCTAGCTCACTTCGAAACAAAGCACCAGACTTGAATTTCGATCTTATTAGAGCCCATCAATAGTGTATATTTTTGTCCGGTTGCAGTTTGCACTTTTACCCTCGTGTTGATGAGACTATTGTGTTAACCACAACGCCAGCAATCTCACTATAGGCATGACCGAATAACCAAATCCAACTGCCCAGTCACCAGCTTGTATGAATAATGCTCATTCCGAAGAGGTAATGAACAGAATCATTCTGTTCTATTCAATCAGAAACCCCGTGATCAGAATTTTTCAATCTGATTATTTGTGGTTAACACGCTAGTTTCCCAAGCACGAGGGTCAGAGTGCAAACTCCGACCTGGACAAGGATATACACTACTAATGAGTTTCAGTAAGAGCCAAACTCGATCTGTTGTTTTGTTACTAAGTGGGCTAGCCAAAACACTTATCTGAATACGGAGGCTGCGATCAAGTGTGTGTGGTGTTCAATCTTGAAATATTTATCTGTGTTTTGAGTTTTCAAGCAGAAACCTCAACACTCGGTGAACTGGTTACTTGTTTGAGTCCGTTAAGATGGACAAACCATTTTAGAAGAATGAGACATTGTATCTCTGCTTAGTGGCACGGCTGGCATTGTGCCAGTAAGTGAGGCAAACATATACTGGTGATTTGGGTTTTCAGGTCAAAAGTAATATTTATAAAATCAGACAGATCCGTTTATCCACGTGATCGGTGGATTGTGTTAACAGGAAAAATTACCAGAAATCTTTTTGTACTTTCAGGAAATTATTTTGTTCAGACATCAGCTTGGGTAAAATTGACCGATTGAAAAGCGACAATCATGCACTAGGGGAGGATGAGTAATTAACAATACAATTTACATTGACACAAATGAAAAACTTCAAACTATATACCACTAATTTCGTAGAACGTAGTTGAACAACGGGGTACTGGTGCACATTTTTCTAACAATCAATCGGTGTTTTAAGTTTTTTTCTTGAATAGAACAACTTGTTGGCCTTCGTCATGTTGGATATCGAAATGTCATCAAGCAACCCAACTTCTGTCTTCCGCCAGACATGCCGTAATTTTCTTCCACATAACGTGAAAATAAGAGTCTCAAATGTAGTCTCAAGGAAGAGGCCCACATTATGGTAAAAATACGCACGGTTTATTCTGAATTTCCACACAAAAGTGTGGATTTAATGATCAATTTGAAATGCGGTCTTAGTTGGAAGTTATGTTGGACTCTTACTGCAGGTATACTGTTCCACTATACGCATTGGAGACGTGTTTTCCAATCGTTAACATGCTCCAGTCTTTACTCCCGACCAGTCGCCGTATTTATTTGTCCACCTGCAGCTGCGATGACACATTCTTTGAGAGGATAGATGGGTGACTGGGAAAACGGCAAGAGTGAGTCCGCAGAATTGGCTGCGCCAATCAATGAGTCAGCCGGACAGTAACCTTGCTCTGGTCAACTATAGCTCCTTTTCATCGATCGTCAGACATTCAGCTCTGACCAAAAACAAAGCGTGGGTAACCGCGTCGTTTCGTATAATTACGAAGTGTGAACGTGTCTCACAGCTCAGTACAAACGTAATACGCATGTTGTTTGTCAGAGTAGTGAAGTTTGCATGAATCAAAGGGTTGTTTTTGAAAATGTAGCCAACGGATATCGTAATAAACCAGTAGGCATCACACAGTAGCTAACAAGCACAAGTAAACCGGAATCAGAAAATAACACAACGGAGCACGACATCCAACTTTAAAGCTTTTTCTTAGTCCACAATCTGTTCACCATCGACGCAGATCACTAGTTATGGGTTGATACTAGTCTTACCACAGTGAAGGCCATCACGGCCGTAAACTCCAATAAACAGATTATCATGACACACAAGCACCTTAGTCCAGGGTTTGCGGTAGAGAAGAGTTATCGTCTTCTGTGACCATGACCATCCCGCTGGACTGCTGACAATCGGAGACCGGTTAAGGTTGATACGAGGCATCGTACTCTCTAATAAACGGGACCGGATAAGATGGAAACGGTCGGTCATATGCATCGGGACAAAAACTTCAACTGCCTTTGTTCCACTGTTTAAGTGTGTACACAGGGAACTTGGTTTGGTAACAAAGTAAACGATTTATTAGTCCATCACTCTATACCGCGTAAACGATTAGTTGAAATACTAGTGTCTGACAAGTATAACATTGTTTGGGAAAACTTTTGACACATTTTTAGTTATTTAATTTAACGAGAACTTTACCTTAACGAATAATTCTTTTTTAACTAGATTCGGGTTTAACTGTGTTGAAATGTATTGAAATATATTTACGACGCATTACCCAGGTTGTACCGTGTTTGGTTGCCAATAGATCATTCTCGTCTCTACACGGAATGGGTAAACACATAACAAGGATAATTTTAAACCAAGTCCATTAATCTTGTATATCCATACCGAAAAGATGTTAAAGTATTATTGCGGTGCATTTTGACAAGAGAAACAAAACAAGCCTCTGATATTCTTTCTTCAGTGTTTTAACATACAGCACAAACTGATGCTTGTTAATTCAATTCTATTTCAGTTTACACGCCGCTGAAAGTGGAGTTTGATTACTTAAATCGAAGCTCCCTCAAAGGAGTTTAAATATTCTATACTAATGTCAAAAATAGCCACTGTGTAGGAGAAGTAGGTTTCCTTGGGTTGTCAGTCAGACTTTCTGATAATGTGTGAGTCTTAGTGCACTAATGGAAACGACCGTGCGTAAATCTGATAAGCAAAACGGTTTTATGTCTGAGGTTTGGCTGCTGCATGATTGAATATTAATGATTCATGATTGTTATCACCCGTAACTTA
The DNA here is from genome assembly GCA_014338405.1 of Paragonimus skrjabini miyazakii. Classification (NCBI taxonomy): domain Eukaryota; kingdom Metazoa; phylum Platyhelminthes; class Trematoda; order Plagiorchiida; family Troglotrematidae; genus Paragonimus; species Paragonimus skrjabini miyazakii. The sequence continues at coordinate 8,518 of JTDE01000896.1, forward strand.
GGATGTACTGCCTGTATTCTGAATCCTTGGCCATACTGCTAGCGCATGTAATTGCCTTATGCTGGCGGGCGCCTTCTATATAGTTTATTATAAATAAGTGAGGTAAGTGTCCCTTGTTCATCACACCCACGAAGTTTAAAGATAGTCCTTGCACCTCAATCAACCGGTGGACGTAAGCTTCATTTTTATGACCGTATTTTAGTAAGCTGGAAGCGAGGAATGGCATGTACACTATATACTTCAGCAATACCCTATATATGTGTCAGTGACCATAAGAGATTTGCATATACCTTCAAACATTCAAACTAGTACAGTTATCCCTTCGGAAGTGAGTCATGAATTGTCGTCCAGACAAATCGGAATATTTTTTTCGGACGCGCTCAGTCGCACATCGGTTTGGTTATCGTTAATTGCGCATAATTAACAGAAAACGTTGAAAATTTTTTGTCGTAAAGCTTACCTAATGATACTTCCTTCGCCTAAAATCGGGGACGTCACAACTCCATATTTTTGCTGCACGATGCAGCAAAACGTCTCCACTACAGACTTCCCAGAATTCCTCTAATAAAACGTGTAGCAGTTAAATTATTTATCTGGAACGGTGTTACGAACGTAAGTTGTCGGCAACTGCTCATCCGTAAGGCAAAGTAGTGTCAAATATTAAACTTCTGAAAAAATGTCATGTTACCAGTTAAAACAAAAGCAATCGCAATAGTAGCCACCCACAGTTCTGATCACGCTATAGATTCACGTTCTACGACGGTCATCTGCATGGGTTTGTGAGAGAATGAACCCTCCGAAGTTTAGGGAAGCGCAAGTACAATTACAAGACCAGCGGGTAAAGTCTGTGGTTACAACAACTATGGAATTTAAAAAGTTTCCTCATGTGATTGCACCGTTGATCGGTTTGATGAAATAGGTCTGGATTCAGGCTGTTTGTTGATTTATAATTCATCTCGTGAACGTCCAACCGCCTGATCAAAATGTCCTACCGCACAGCTGCAACAGAACAAATCGTTCAAGCTCATGTGCATTAGGATGATGCAGTGAACCAAACACGTGATGTCGTTGCATTACCTCAAGTAGTTTATTTCATTTACACCCTCACTGGCACCGGTAGAGTAATGTATATATATATATCGCTGCTAAGCACCACTGTTCATCACTAGTGGTCAAATGATTTCAGTCTAAATTCGTCATTTATTTTGAAATTAGTGTTTACGGGTATCAGGAGCAACACTACGCATATGCGCACTAAAGACGCAATGAGTGGCAAATTGCGCGATTAAATACTGCAAGCAAAGTCCCTAAACTCAAAATAATTTTGCTTAAAATCTAATTTTCTTATTAGCTTGAAATGATGCAAACTTGGGTAACTGACAATAAACTACACTGATTTTAGAATCTACTGCCTGAAGTTGTGTGGTCTGAATTGCTGAATTGCGATAACCAACAACATTAAGCTTACTGAAAGAAAAAGTGACTTTGCAATCAAGGTGTAATGTAGTACACAACGAACTGTGAAGCAATCAACTTCCCCTCAATTCATTCGGTCATACATGTAAGGAGGTCACTCATTTTATGACAAATGAAAAAAATATTTTTCTGTGGGTTTAGGTTAAAGGCTTTTTTTTGTCCAGTCATTAGTTATTTCGCATTTGTCTGAAACAAATATGCTTATGAAATCCTGCTCGGGCAATCAGTATCCCGGATCACTCCGTGGATCTCATACGACTTAAGGTCTAAACGACAACTAGGTTCAGAGGTAACATTTTTGAGCTCACAGATTAGCATCGTGGTTTAGCTGACGGTATATTTGTCACATGTGGCAGTGTTGTTTATCCCACTAGTTCATGTTCAGCCAATACCTAGATTTTCCGTACCTGCATCTTTTCCGAAATATGTTTTGGAAAACGTCATTTTGTGTGAACGGCGTCCAATTGCTGCTGATCACACAACATTTTGTTAAATATGTCTTCTAAGTAGGACTACTCAGAGAAACTCGTATACCAACACTTAAAATCCAAGCATGCATGATTTGGTTTGCACTCAGCGAAAGAAGAGGTGGCCCGGTGTGATAAACCTTGGTTTACTCCTATTGGTTACGAACGTAAAAGGTTATATGTGGCAAACATGGGTAGCAATGTAAACATGGTCTCGAGTGAGAAGTATATTGGAATAGTTAATTCCCGGTAGCAACCAAATTGCTTTGTAGGCAATTTCACCCGAAAAAGGCATTTGTTAATTAGTTTTGCCTTGGGGAGCGTCAGCACTTTGGAGGTTCACACTGCAAAATAACACATCGAACGAGTTTGGCGCGCTAACGATTTCGCTTGTTTTACAATGTGGCCTACGACGAACAGATTATTGTTTATAAATATACAAGCTACTGCTGCATTACGCTCACCAAACAGGTATGTTGTTGGCAGTTAGTGTAGAATTTGGTCGATATAAGTTGAACGCTACTCACAACTGATAACAGATTCCGCGTCTTTCGGATGCGGTTGATCGGAAGAGTTATCGAAAGGTGAATGCTGTGATCCATAATGAGCGATATTCAACATAATCAAACATATTTTCAAATATTCTCTATCATAGAACTGTGGATATTTTTTTGAAAAGTACGTCGCCGTAAATGTAAGTGATGAATGTGTGCATGATAAACAATATATCCCACTAGATTGCAGCTGTGAACAAGTTGAACAACACAAGACTAAGTTGATAACCGCGAAGCATTCGTAAAATAAGGCAAAGCGGACTGTACACTTCGACTCGCCTTGCTTATTGTTCGGTCTTTGAAGAGCAATTTTAAAACTGCTGTTCATTAATAAACTTATAAACGACGGCTTTGACTTGTGTCTTCTTGATGTATGCGTCAGTATACCTCTCTATATACCATTTCCGAATCAAATCTTCTATAACTTTTCCTCTTCACATGTAGCCGCCAGTGCTCATTGCTGGATTTTGTAAAACACGGTTCTCACCAAAACACTGTAATGAGCAAAAACATGAAAAATGCCAAGGTTGATCACTGTAAACGTTTCAATGTCACTCAGGCGTTGAAATAATACGTTACATTTCCAAGGAGTGAGGTGCTTGTGAAAACTAAACCATCGTTCAAGTCCATTTTGCAAACAATTGAGAAGTTCATGTTTACAGTGATAAAGCGTTTGAAAGTATGGCAATTTCGATATTAATGGTGAGGTTTGAAATACGATTCACATAACGCATGATGACTGACACTAACCACATTACCACACAGTTTCCATTCAGTAAGTCGAGTTAAAACTAATGGACTACCAAAGTAACTGCCCTAAATTTGTCATGAGTAACACTTTCTCAAACACAATTTTTATTTTCAATATTCAAAGTATGGGTACTTTGGTCACAAAAAATGGATTTAGATTGGACGTTAAATAAAATTCAGCATTCAAATGTTTCTTAAGGTGTAGCTTTTGTGTCATGCATGAAATATTACGTGCACAATGTCACCTGCATGCGGTTTAAATGTATTACTGGTTGAAAAGTATTTTGCACTCCGCTGAACTAAACAATTAACAGGCGGGCTGGAGATTTAAGTTCATTTGGAAAGCCTCCCGAACGCTGCATTGTACATGTGCAAAAATTTTGTTAAAACACCATCACGCCTGTACTTTTGATGTACCTCTTAACTGGACATGGGTAATCCGGCTGACTTCATTTGTGAACACTGAAACCTAGAAAATCATCAACGTAATAGTTTGCCCCACTATTATGTCACTGCCAGGTTTACTGTCTGTGTGGGTCTTTCGCATATTTCCGAGAATGACTCATTTCGAACTCAAATTTTCACAGAGAACATGTCTGTCTACGAGAGTAAATATTCTTTCATTTCTTGCGACTACTTGAAAACATAGCAGTTTTCAAACGGTGAATGGTTTTGCTGCGTGCGTTGTTCATTGTGCGAAATGTCTATTAAATTCATGTAAGACCGTTCTCTCTTATACTTGGGTGATAAAACAGTGCTATACTTCTAGTCGAGCAAATTCTCAAATTGAACTTTTGCTTTCAACTCATTGACTCTCTGATGTGGATTTCAATTTTTAGCTCAGTCGATGGGTTTTCCATTTCGTTCACTTAAACCGAATTGGTGATAATTTCTACACATGTTTCAGTCCGTCCATAAGCGTGACGGTCAATTCTTCGTGATAACCAATCACCTTGAACACCCTTCTGACTCTTAGTTTTAATATTCTAAAAATGCCCTCGAACGTTGAGATTCATACCAATAAAAGTTTCATAGGTAACGTCACAACTCCTCTTGATGTTATTTCGTCCATTTCTGATGACCCCAGCTATGACAGTTTGCAATGGCATGACAGTTAGTAATCATGGACTAAATGTGCCTCAGAAGTAAACAACAAAATACGGATGACGTTAATTACGATGTTAAACAGTACACTTCTGTTGACATTTAACAAATGAACATTGATAGTTAGCCGCGTACGAAATGTTTGATAAATAACAACAATATATACTTTTCGTAATAACGAAAGAATGTTTTGCTTCTGTCGACATGCGTCGCTTGTAAAAATGTGCGAACTTCCAGTTGTTGCTGGGAAACCATGGTATTATTGTGCAATCCAATTCACTTTATTGTTCTAACAATTACTTTGTTTGGAGAAAAATGCAAACAGAAGTGCGATATTTGACCTTCGCTGTCTACGATTGGACCGCGTAAGCTAGTATGGATCCTGCACAAGCTTTGACTTCCAGGGCGTTTATTCCCAAAACTTTCAGGGACGCGATCAACCGGTAAACTGATCGGGTTGCACCACCTGTGGTTTTTCGATAACCAAATCCACACATCACTTAAGGACAATCTGTACCAGACACCTTATAGACAGAACACCAACAGTGAAATAAAACTGCGAGACCACGTGGCTACGAGGCACAAAATGTTCACAAAATGTCAACATATAATTAAGTAACTTAGTCAGTTGGTCCCTGCCCGGTCAGAGATTTCACTAACATATGAATCGCTGGCTAGACACGTCAGTCGACAAAGCGGTTTAAAGCAACGGATAGCTCAGCCGCATCTTAAATAGTTCTATTATTTATCATTGCTTACTAAACTTTTAGATTTGCGTTTATTTTTGCTTCATTCCTTTAGAATATTCCACGCACGCATGGTGGTAAGCGGCAATGAAACCAAAGTATTATCTTGTCACAAATATGACCGTCAATAATCGATCCGTGTAATCGTTTAAGCACTAACATACAGTAAAATAATGTTCACTGCATAGTCAGTCACGCCCAATGTATTTCTTTGTTGAAAACAAACTGTGGATAACGGTTTTCAATTGAAACAAAGTTTAGTGTGTATCATTTCTGTTATTCGTCTTCGGGACTATGCATTGACAAAAAGAAGTACCAGTTACCTCTTGCTAATTTCCGACTGTTTTTTAGCAGAATTTGATAATCCGACGACTATATATCTGTCCAAAATTGTCAACTGTTTTATTTTAACTGGATCAAAGTCGCAATATAAAAATATCGCAATATGTTTTCAAGTAAAGTCATCAGGTGGGCATGCCAAAGTCACTTCCATTTGTAAACTGGTTTAAGATGAATTATCTCAAGATAACTTGTAAAAGGCTGATAACTGTGAAATACTCAACCAAACGCGTTTTCAGCAGATTAGCCATCAGAATCTTTCTGATCCAAACACAGTTTTTAATGTAAACTCACAAAGGAAACTTGCCTCAATTATGAAATTACGTTTGTTTTGTGTCCAGATCAGTCACTAGTTTCGACCAATTTAAACTATGAGGAATCAGTGCTGCTCTGCATTGGCTATATTTACCTTAATTATCCAAACTGGTAACTTTTGTGCGTAAACCTAATAAAATTACACAGTATTCAGCCCTTTAGAAATTTTTTGTCAAAAATAGGTAGCTTCAGCAAAAAATCAAATTTATATGTTCAAAATCGTGCCCTGAAGCACTTCTAATTCAGATGGAAAATGCCACCAGCCAACATTGCTAAATTCTCCATTAGCTGTTCTTGTAATTTTCGGTTGAGTTCTCAACAAAGTATAAACATATTAAACAGCGCTAATTAAATTTATACTAACATATATATGAGCATTATTTTGTCATCTTTATTTCCGTACGTCTATAAGTTGAATATTTCAATTTGTTAAGTGAAGTCATAATTGAATAAAAATGGATTGTTCACTACAATTTAGGTTAGTTTGATTAAATCTGTTGAATTCGCAATATATCACAGATTATGTAAAACTGACAGAACAGTAACAGAAAATTACTTTCACAATTGAACAAATAATTTTACACAGTTTTCATGGTATATTGAACAACAATAAGAATAATACAATGTATTGCTTCCTAACAAAATCCATTAGATATACATGATCACAAGCGCACATGAGTTCACATGAGTTCAGTAAACAAAACGAATTCAGTTTTCATAAAACTATTGATATACTTGATAAAACTCATTCGTTAGTCTACAGTAGCCGACAGCTAACAATGCATTCCATGTACTATATGTGGCCCGCTGGAGATATGTGGACTTACGGACACGCGTATTTCCACATACATAAGTATACTCACTCTCACCATGACACACAGCCACTTGTGGTTGGCCAGTGCTAAATAACATCTGAATGCCATCATTCACACCATTTTAGTGGACATCTTGCCAGATGCACTATTTTATACTATGAGCTAACTGCGAGGAAAGGAAATTACAACTGACTTCAACCAATATATCCATAATCTGATTAGATCTTGAAATTTTGAGTAAAGATTTAAAAAGATGGACATTTTCATTGAAACTTCTGTTAAACTCATAAAATAGTCCAGTTATTGGAAGCCAAACAGGCAATATGTACAATTTGTGGCAAATTACAGGACTCTGGTTAATTTATGGTGAGTTCTGGGACCTACGTCCTGTTACGTTTAAGGGTTCGCAACGTTTTTATTTTGATTGAATACGCCATCAGATTATTTGGTTTACTGCATTTAACTAACAAAACATTAAACATTGCATGCATTCTCACAAACCAAAATACAATTACCCTCTTTACATTTTGTGTGTACATTTTACTTTTGTGCAATATGGAAAAGTGAACGTTTGAAAAAGTAAACCTGATGGAACTCAATAGATTGCAACCAAATGTCTGTTGGCCTGCAAAAGTTAACATCGAAGAATGAGTATTATTCATAATTATTCACTGGGTCACTACATTTGAGTCTAATAAATCTGATTGACTATTTAAATGAACCGGTGGGTCTTAAACGGAATTACGGTGGTTACTGTCCGGTGTGTTGAAATTCTAACCAAACAAAGCTTGAACGTCAAAAGTAAATGCTTTGGTGACTTACAACAAAATTTCTTTTTTTAATTTTGAGTGAAATCCAAAAGTGGTTAGGTGTTAAAGAATTAATCCATGGTATCCACAATTGCAAACCTTGATCAATCTCACTTCGCGAAATTAAGTGAGAATACGATATAAAACTGATATTCATAATCCCAAAACCCCACAAAGCGACCAGCAGTTACAATGAAGAAGTCGTTACAATGATTAAAGTAACAGCATTCAGTTAAATTTATGGTTGACAAAAATAAGATACATGAGGTGAGCTCAATCGCAATTTTTGTAATTACTACAATAAAAATTAGATTTAGCACTACAGTGACTCTCTAGTCCTACTCTCGTAGAATGTTTCGTGACGGTTTGTCTGTGCAATATTATTTAGTTTCCTCTGAGTTTCTTCATCTAAATGAGGCTTAGACGAAACATGTGATAATTCCTATACGGTAGAAGTTCTAAAATGTAATCAGACAGCCTATTTAGATTGCTCAAAATGATCTGATAAATCTGGCAGTTGACACATTCTGTCTTCAGGATTACTGAGTGCTGCACAGCAGGAGTTGTTAAGCATCGTTACAGTTTTGGCAGAATAAATCTTTGGATATCATCCGTCACGTTTTGTTTGTAAGTTCTGAGCCTTGAATAAATTTAAACAAGTAGGACAAGTGGTCAAAATTATAACACCCCCATCTCACAGCGGAGAATAATAAGCACACGATCAATTTCGACAAATCGCAGTTCACCAATGTCATAAATTATGTCATTCAGCAGCCTGGCCAAAATCCCTTACAGCGTTGAATCGTGGATAAGTTTGGGTCACAAAAATAGCTGGATGTTCAAACCGTTTGTCTGTAACAAGTACAACGTACTACCCTGAACTATCGCGAATACAAATGTCGCCTAGTGATTGGAAAGTTAAACTGGAATAGAACTAGACAGAAACTGCAGTGCTACTCGTTGACAGTAAAAAATAATACACTTAATATGCCCGGTTTAGTCATGAGAAGAAACGCGTAGCAAACAAGCTGGTTTTCGGTGTTTTATAATAATAATAGTAATACATGTCAACGTATAATACCCGTTTTTGGTTGGACTACAGCGATCTGCTTATGTGAGTTGTCATGCACCAGGAGCCAGATGAAATAATCATGATAATTAGGTTACATAATGAATATATGTATCAGGAAAACATTTAAGCAGTTCTTAAGTCGGATCCTTGTCCACTTCATAAGTAACATACGGTCTTTCAAAATGAACATCATTTAAATCTATTCTTAACCTTCGCATTCAGATAAACCTACCAGACAGGCTGTTTGATGCGTTACCTCCATTAAGGCCATAAAAAGCTGAGTCAGAAAAAGTGTGTGAATACGCTTCCCTTAGATCGAACTAGGAAAAGTATTCTGAACTCATAAACATATGTAGGACGACCAATTTGCATTAAACGACTATGAATGTAATCCAACATTGATTGCATAGCATTACTGATTCAAAATCATACTTTGGTTTCTTTACAAAGATTATCATCTATATTATTGTCCATATACTAGTCTGCCTTATGACGCATTCCTCGGGAAATTAGAGAAGTATTATATTTGGAGAGTTGCCACAGGCGGTGACTTGACGTGGTACATATAATAAGTAATTCTCACAAATATATGACACACTTCAAAAAGTATCGTTCACCGCTTTTGCGGACTGTTGTACACAGCAGAACCTTCTGACTGTAGCTACCTAAACCGGCAGTTTCTTACTGCTCTTTGGCATGGACGAAAGATGTTAGACTCTGCCATGAAAACAAATTAACGTCAGCGTTCTTATTAGACGTCACTTTTCAGTTTAAGAGCAAGTGACTGCGCAGTATTTCCTTCGTAAATTTAGTTGAAGCATAATTAAGTTATGCAGGAATGATTACTGATGAATAGTAGGGGGTTTTGGTTTTCATATGGATTGAACATCACCCACAACTGATCGCAGCTGTCTCATTCCTGAAGATTTTCCAACCGACCCCTTTCAAAAGGGAGCACCGCCAATCTATATGGAAACCAAAATTCCTTACAACTCAATAGTAATCAAATACCGCTCAACAAATCAATAATTTCTGTGATCTCAACTTGGAACGAAGTCCTAGTCGAGGGGTCATCGACTGGAATTAACAGACAGTCGCTGTATCTCCTTTCGAGGCGATCGGACAAACTGATCTTTATCCATAAGCGAAAGCGGTTGAGCCTTCACATATGATAATTCGGTCGTACCCAATGTGAAGTGAATGGTGCAGTTTTCAGCAAGGTTGCCTCTTGAAAGCGTGGCCGGAGTCCTAGTCGTGGAAGCGGCAAGGATATGTCCCACTGATGAGCTCTGATGAGAACGAAACTCGAGTCTAGTGTTTCTTTTCGGAAGTGGCTGACTGGAAAGTTCACGAGAATGCGGCAGCTGCTATCAAATGTGAGTGATGTTCAATCTGTAAGTGTGACTAGGTTATTCAGTTTCGACACTTCATAAACGTTGCTTCCCGCGTATGTGAACCATCTTCCAGCAGACTTTAAGAAAAACTTGAAAGACCACTTAGTTCTCTGATTGATCTTAGGATTTTCTCGCTATTTTTCCCTTTCGATACCCAATAGTATTCTTTTCTAATGTCCCACTGCAAAAGTTTCTTTAGTAGAAAACGGTTTTGGCTGCATAAACGAGCATCGTGCAAACCCTGTTGCACTGACGAAGATAACGTAAAAACTGAACAGCACACCCCTTTACCACATATTTGATAACAGGGAGATCAGTCAGTGGTACTTCTGTTGAACATATCCCGTCCATACTACTTATTCCAACAACGAAATCATCATTTTGAACATGTAAGTCTTTTTCTGTTTCACGTGTTACCAAAGTGCAAATGATGCACTATGCAAACACATCTCACTTCATGTGCATCTCCTAACTATCAGCTCAACTACAGATGGTGCGAAGACATAAAGGTCGGCATTGATCGTGTTGGTAATTACGTCGTTTACGACACACCGTTCAGGATGTTGCTTTATCCTACTCTAGTCGACATTGTCACCATGATTTACCTAGCTTTCGAATGAACTAAACACTCTGGAACCCTATTATTTTTTTACCCATATTTGCTCATCAAAAATTAAGAGTGATTTGTCGAACAGACCGTTTTGAATGCGTCTGTAGTTAGACGACCACACTGACGTCCGGTTTTATTCAACAAGAACAGCGGCATTGTTTATCCAAATTCCACTTCCTCTTGCGGAGGCCAGAATACGAACAGTGGCCCAGCTGAAATGATGATTTATCTTTCGAAGTGCCAGTGCCCAAATGTTTACTGAAACCTTTGTTTCATTCTAGGCCAATTTTACTAAACATACTTTGTCTGGCACTGTTGGTCTACTTTATTTGTGCAGTAAGCATAACTCTGTATAGTGCTTGGGTCTTAGCATGGAAGCGCAAACTGACCAAAAACAGTACGCTACTGAGTAGAGATCGCGTATATTCGTCTGCCTCTCATCCTCATTAGGGATAGCCAGCTGAACGTAGTGGTGAGAAAGTTTATTGTAAAGATTGAGTATCTCTATATCGATTGTGGTTAACTGGTTGCACATAATGAAACTGTGTTGCGTGAAGTATTATCTAAGGTTCGAGAGGTTACCGCTGCAAGAGGTAGTTGCGGCGGACAAATATCCAGGTGTACAACTTTATGGCCAGTCTTGAAGCTTAGAATTACACGGAATGAACAATGTAAGTTCAAATGGAGTCAGTTAAGACATTTAATGTCAGTCCATGTCACGGTGTTTAGCCTTTTTTCTAACCACTGACAAATGTGTGACTAGTTTATTGTTGGAAACCTTAGTTAGGTTCAGTTCAAGCCGTGCAATTTGCACTTAGTTTTGATGAAAATACACTTGGCGTTCCTGTCCAAATACTCCCCTGAACAGCTTTACAAAAAGAATTGGGTCCTTCGTTTCAAACCCATCCACGAATTACACGTGTAACAAGTTTCGAAATGATGGTGGTTTCAACTTCATGCAACCCGTACACACGGTTACCAATCTTCATTTGTTTTACCTACGATAAAATGTGTAAGGCTTGCTTAATGAACCAAGGCTAAATTGCCCGCTCATGTACAGTGTGCTGCGGGTAGATCTTCAGGAGTAGCAATATTATGCAATTCCTCTTTCCTTACTTTCTTTTTGTGCTTTGTACCCGTTTGTCTTGTCAAGTTGTAATTCATTAAACCGGACAAAAATTAGTTGACTATGAATAAAAAATAGTTATGATACACAAATGCCACGTGTGTCAATAACACAAATGTGTCAAATTTGTTTAGTCATGAACTTTACGGCAGTATTAGAATAAAATAACAAATTACTTCTGGCAAACGTATGTTCGCACCAAATATTAGCGTTTCTTTAGTACCCACAATTTCTAATTTGATTTACAAGCATTACAGGGTACTTTTAAAAAATATTATGCTGAAAGTTATCTCAAATATCATAGTTTACAAAAAGACACCCAACATGTGTGTTAAACAACATATTCAAGGCAGCAGTTTTATATACTACTCCTTATATTTAGTTGACTTCAATTAAACAATAACAAAATAGATATGTTGTGCAGTTTAGCCGTCTAGTAAGCCACGTATGTTCACCTGCGGCAAATGTTAAATGGGTTACTTAAATAACATTTAAAAATCAGTATAAAATGGCATTTACCTACGCAGAATATTTGAAAACTCAACCGCTGTCTGAATATTTTTGACAAAGCTACTTTACTTTTTTTCAAACCTTCGGTGGATGTGCTCGAATGATAGACAATTGTTTGTTGATTGGAAGAGTTGAGTGGCTCTCTCCAGCGTACGCAAAAATAAAGGGAGCTGTAATCACAATCCATAGAAAGATGCTGATTAGCCATAGCAAATCTTAAACTAATGAGAATGTTAGTTTTTACCTGTTGTAGTAGCTGTTGATCAGTAAGGATTCAAGGGTAATTTTTGAAGAACTACAAAGCAGACGAGAAGATGTGCTGTGCACCTGAGAACTGATTACACATTTGTTAACGACAAATTACCAGTGTAAAACAGCCATTTTGGCACAATGTTTACATTAGTTTTGTGAGACGTGTGTGTTAACTGTAGACTAGTCTAACAAAAAAAACCGAAACTTTTTTGTTTTCCAGTCTGAGTTCAACATCCTGTTGATAGTAAGCTTTTTGACCCTTAAAACAAAACACTCCCACAGAATGACTTGTCGACGAAGTCTATTTCAGAAAACAATATTTACCATCAAAAGCATGTATCCGAATTTAACGATTAAAAATATGCATCAATGTTGAACTGGCTGCAGCAAATACTCAACTTAAAAAATGGTGTGCTTGATGAGTATGCAACGTCAGAACATTAGTCTGAAGTGCAATGAATGACATATTAAAACCTTAAACATTTAATCACATTGAGCCAAACCACACAGAAAATTTTGAATCGGAACAAAATATTTAAAATTGTCTATTTTTATGACCGCAGATTTTGAATGACAATTAAGCCTAATGAGGTCAGCCAGAGGTAAGGCAGTCGACAAGTATTTGTGCTTCAAATTATTAGAGTTGTTAAAACTATCAGTTTTTGACATCAGTGGAACTTCTCCAACTAGAATGGCTCTGTACATTCACTAACACAACTGATTGCCTTGACTTGATAAGCATTTTTAAAGATGTGATGAAGTGGTAAATATAAAAGGAATCTCACCGTTTCTAAAAGATTCTTAATAGCAGCTTAAAGTATACATTTTGCGCGTATTATATTTGTATGTTTTTCTTGTTAAAGTTAAATTTTGGTTTTCACAAAATCTTTAACACATAAATGACTAGATATCTTTGCAATTCTCAGGAATTCTGCATTTTTCTATTAACAGGCACTATGCGTGAATATACCCACTTTTTAGCACGTAAAACGAATTTGATTACACTGCTTATTTGTTTGACTGTATTGATCAGAAAATGATCAATTTGCAAGTTATCTTTCGCCATACAGAATCGAGTCTGCGTCCCTGTGTATATTAGAAACAAAAAATAATCAATTCTCCTCTGTTTGCACACAGCTAAAACAAAATGAACGAAAAGTGTGTTTGACGAAGCACAATGGGTTCTATTCAAAAATATTATCAATGCAGAACAAATGAGTAGGCATATAATCACGCACACAGTTTGTTAATTATTTAGCAGAAGTAACAATATGTCCATGAAAACTTTCCAAGAATGTATGAGTCTTTGACATTTGACGAAAACTTGTGCCATCTTTCAACTGATTTCAGTGAAATTTGTGAACCGCAATTGGTAAGAAAAGTACGTCAAAGCAGATTATGGTGAAGTGGGTGTTTGTTTTGCTCTGACAAAAAGGCTATGTAATATTAAGAATGGTTTTTATGAACACAATCAAGTTGGAAGAATCTACAGTTCAATTTACAACATGCCTGACTTTTCCTTAGTTTAAAGCTGATTAACAAAAATCTTGCTACCCCATTTTTTTAATACTCACAGTTTCCAAAATATTTTTATAAAATGTAGTCAGAGGGTTTAAAACATACTCATTTACACTTTGTCAGGATTATATACACACCATCCGGTTGTCAAGTTTGTGATATTTATATAAAAAATCCAACGTAGAAAAAATAACGGGTATGTGGATGAACAGCTCTGAGTTTCTTATAATTTAAAGTGCAATGTTAAGCGTACTTGAATAGTACACGTGAATTGTTATCACGACTTGCCTCTCAGCTATTTATTGGCCACAAATAAAATAACATTCAATAAAGGCTCCGTCTAAAATTAATTCTGATGCATGTGACATTAAATTACAGAAATAAACCCTTGTAGGTTTCCGGCAGAAAATTGCAAAATATTGTGGTGACACAACGATTAGATATAATGCGGGGAAGGCGTGTGTAAGAAATTATGAGATATACTTTTTCACTTCAGTGCAGGCGAACCACCTTAATCCGTTCCGCGCGATGATTTTGCCAATTCAGCATTCATCGTCATAAGTTTAAAACCAGGACGATTTATGTGTAGGAGTTACTGGTTCAAGTTTTAATAACTTCTTTGAAAGAGTGAATGAAAAAACAACGGCATATTTTCATAAAAATAATGAATCGAAGTGGATTATTTAGCTATCAGTCGATGGAATATTATTCGCTAATAACAACGGCGGCTGAAACAAAAGGGATAACACAAATGGTTCAATATAAGAACTGATAACGCGCGATGTTTGTTTCCTAACGCTTTTCATATGTCACCTAGTTAGGTATTATTGAATGCGTAAATACAGCATCCAATTTCTTGTAACATGCTTACGTTGTTGCTGTTGCAAATGCACATTTCCGAACAGTACAAGCAAAAGTACATCAGAAGAAACTTAATTGAAAGAAGTTGGGTTTCGATCACGTTGGAACCTGTGAAAAACTGAAATCCCCAAACATAGCAGAGCACTTGCGTTTTCTCTAAATAACATTTTCTGTAAAATCGATTCAAACACAATGCGGTTTTACGGTTGGTTAATATGCAAGGAGCTAGTTTGACATCAAAGCAGCAAGAAGACAAACGTTGCGGGACGTTAACATTTTGATTTATCTCGTCAGCCGCATACTAATTACAAACAGACTATATAACAGAGGTGCGTGGTAACAGTAGTTGAACATAGGGAGTGTGTGTGTCAAAAGTCGGCTACCGGGGGAAATGGACGGTATGAAACATCATATTTCGCGCACACAGTTCGATCAGTACAGTTTCAATGATAACCCGAATTTTGGGACATGGGTGCCGTAAAAACAAAGTGGACGACCTGGTATTACGTCTCTGACCTGTTTAAGTTTATAATGCACACCAGCGATGCGTTGTGAACCACAGAATAAATTAGCATCAGTCAACGGAGGTTATCACCTGTAGGAAGAACTGAAGTTACATCCTGAAATAACAACATGATTAACATGGTGATCCTTTGCCCGTGAACTTCGCACAAAATGTTCAATCTATAGGGCTTTTTCTTTCATGTTCGTACGTATAGTTTGCAGAGAATATTTCTTATACGAAAAGAAAAGGTGCGATCAAAACAAACTCTCAACAATGAGAATAGAAATCTTTTCACTCGAATGTAACATTACTTTGCTTAGTTGCATGACGAAAAGGCACGCGTCTTTATTCTTTTTTTCCTATATTATCATGCAGCTAAAACAAAACTTTCACACTATACGATGACTTGTTACGCAAAGAAAGGACTGCAGTTTCACAGGTCTTCAGTTTTCCTAGTCCCCTAATATCAGAAAGCTTTTTTTTGATGAATTCTAAAAACATATCCATTAATAGTGTGGAAAATGGCTTATTGTATATCCAACCCAAGATCACGTTATGAAATACATATACGTATGAAGAAAACTCTGATATGCATCACGAAAATCCGCCGTAATTAAATTGTTTATATTTTACCGGAACCTTTGTTAGAATGGGTTATTAAGACTGAGAAAATCAACGAAGACAAACAAAGCAAACACTTATGAACAAGTAAAATTGACAAGGTTGTGGGGTCGTTTTCAGGATCAGCTGTGTTGTGTGAAGCAGATTCGGTTGGGGTGTGACCAAATCATTTGACGTTCGTCCTCGCCGACTTCCCATAAGAACAGGATATAGAATGACATCATATTTTTTGTTGGTTTAAAGTCAAACATTAAAAATTTACTGCATTATTCAAATATATAATTATCACAAAAAGCCATGTATCGGTTCAGAAAGTTGTCAAAACTCCAAAAGTTTTTATCACAAGAGTGAATGCGTATTTATGACATAAAATAAGGTAACTGTTTAGCGTTCTTAGCCGAATAGCACTGTTCTAATACAAAATTTGACCATAGGAGGTGTTACAGTTTACCACGATGGAAATAGAACATGTTCCACCTACAACAACATAGAGTTCATCACAAAAATTGAGCACTTGCTGGGTTGAAATGTTTTTGAAGCCATTACCCATGACGTATTCACCAAACTCTTTGTGTGCTTTGCACCACTGAGTCAGATACACAATACAGAAAGAGTGAGAGATACATGTAACTGCTCACAAGGATCATTATGCACTAATGCCGGTATGATAAACATCGTTACAAATGGCCATAAATTTCCCGTTAACATAAATTGTTTTAGCCAGCCTACTTCTGTTGTATTTGCTAGGCTCGCTCTGCTCTTGCTAAGGCCTGTGAATAAGTTTCGTACTCGCCATGACTATGAGTTTA
The DNA here is from genome assembly GCA_014338405.1 of Paragonimus skrjabini miyazakii. NCBI lineage: Eukaryota > Metazoa > Platyhelminthes > Trematoda > Plagiorchiida > Troglotrematidae > Paragonimus > Paragonimus skrjabini miyazakii. The sequence goes on from JTDE01000896.1 coordinate 25,171, forward strand.
ACTCAGCCCAGTTTTGTGAGGAAATCCTGCTGACTGCTCCTTCTGTGGAGAAAAATTAGGTGTGGACAAATAACCACATCAGAACTTCAAATCGTTTTCGCTTGTGAATAATTGCCTACTTGCCAGTGTTCGTCCACGGTAGTCAGTTTAGCGCTGATCACTTACATCACGATTAGCACTTTCCGTCAGTTGGAGGCTGCCAAAAGCTTTGAACCTGGTGTGCGGTGTTTGTCATTCATCTTAGGCAATAGAGAATTGAGCTTGACAAAAACAGAACAGCCAGAACTTCAGTAATTTGTAAAGCCCCCTAAACCTTTTTATCAGACCAAGTCAAAAGAATTACTGAACAATAGTTTTGATATAGTTTCAAGCAAATGTCTGCAAGTTTTATAGCTTACATTGTATTTTCTTATTTATACAAGGTGATGATTGTGCTTGAAAGATGAATTATGCGTAGGTAACGCTTACCTGATACGTTTTGATGACAATGTAAAGCATGTTCATTCCAGAGAGGTCAATAGCCTCGATACAACCATGTATTACAGAGATCATTCATTAATATAAATATGATGAACCCGATAGGTTTTTCTATGAGACGAAAATGTTCGAGGTATTGACTTTTGAGCCTGCATTCTGACCCAGAAGATTCTTATGTGTAATTTTTTCGTAGTTTGTGATTTATTCTCTAGATTTTGTAAGACAGCCACTTTTGGTTCCAGCATTTTTAGTCAAACAGAATTAACCTACATTCGATAAGCGTGTAACAAGCAGTATAGGAATATGAGCTTTCTTCTTTGGATTCAAGTCAGTTATGTATAAAATTTCAGGTATGCGCAATGATGAAACCAAAATTGAGACCACTTTATCCGTTGACACAACAGAGCTCTCAAAGACATAATGGAGACGCTACGACGTGTGTCAGGTTTAAAAAAATATTAAGGCATTACAAATTTAACTGGAAAACTGGGAATATATTCATTATTTTCACATCGCAAGTTGTATGAATATACATATCAAAATATCTGATATTCAAAATAACACTTCATGAATAGCAAAACTGATTTCGTCAAATCGATGTAAATGTTAGCTGCCTTACTCAATAGAGGTCTTCAGACGAAAGGCACAATTGCCTCGGCATCTAGTGAGTCTGCACCATTAAAAACAGAAGTTGAGTTAATGCACCATCTTTTTATGATTAACCTCGCTTTTTCTTTATAAGGACGTACAGTTGAAGTGAATACATTGGATTGAGCATCAAACATTCACTCAGTAAAGATGTAATATATGTTTTACCAAAATGTAATAATGCTACCAAGATAGAACCAAGTGGATGGATACTTTCCGGTTGGTACAGCAGTGGCTTTGTTTGCTCAGAGTAGCTGCTCTCCTAATCCTGATCGTTGTATTCACTAACGATATGCTTACCGGGAAAATCATGTAACCTTATTTTCTGTTCCAATATAAGAATCTTCACTAGGCACCACGGCACATCAAACACCACACAGAAATACCAAAATATCAATGTAACTTCTTGCTGATATGCGACAATGAAATATCCATGTCAGTTCTTGAAGACTTGTAGCCTTTCAAAACATAATAAGTAAGGTGCAATTGCTGCGTCAAATTTTAGGGCTTGTCAATAATACACACTCTCATTTGACCAAAGCCTTGAATCTAAGCTGGCTTTCATATGATAAACTTCTTGCTTCCCAGGTTGTTGACCATACTTTACGAGAGATTAGATTATCAGATGAATACTATCGGCCACATTTTCCCTTCATTCATACTCAGATTGACCGACTGCTCAGAATTTAAATAGACTGACTGTCCCTTCAACTCCTTCATATGGCCTAAAGTGTAATCGACCATTCTCATCACAAAAGTCTTTCCTTCAAAATAAATCGCAGAACTCACCAGCGCTAAAGATCGATAAGTTAACCATCGATAACCAGTATGGATTTCGGTTGAAATTATCCCAAAACCAAAAACACCAAAATATAGAACATTTTAACTAAGTAAAATTTCTGACATACACCTCACAAACTGCTTGTACATCGGCACCAAATATGAAAACTGCGAGGAATCATGTGCTTTATTTTGCCAAACAACGCTACTCAAAAAGTTATTTGACATTTTCTGCAAAACGAAAAGATGCAAGTCTTCAGAAGCCAGTTAACCAAATTTGCGCGTACAATTATATGGTAGTTTTATTAAACAAAGCCAATGAAGTTAAAAGCCATCGCCATACAAGTTTGGTCTGCTAAGGGAAATCTCAAAGATGGCGTCTAATACATGAATGAACCAACTGGAACTGATCGTAGAACATACTATTCATAATGAAACTCAACAACACTGGTAAAGACAGAGTCAGTTAATACACATCGCTATGTGAAGATGCCGGTAGTGACTTATTTAATCTATGGCAATATCACAGAAATCAGTTCCGTATATTTTAATCACGCAAGTATTCTAATGTATAGGTACAGGAATAAACAATGAGATCCATTATCGCAACCCGTGTTCAAGTTGAGAATAAATTGTTA
>JTDE01000896.1:27813-39483 GCA_014338405.1 Paragonimus skrjabini miyazakii
TGCGGACTGGTGATGCAGGTTATACATTTTCGGCATATTCGCTGCATCGTTGAGCCTGAATTAAACAGATTGTTTAGATATCAACGTGGACAATCAAATGTAACAGAGAAGGGAAGCAAGATGTCAAATCCAAATCACTTTGCTGATGGGTAGTGAGGGATTTGGTTAATTTCAAATTGAACTTCACCCACAGTTGACTGCAGCTATCGCATTCCCATAGATTTTCGGGTCGACCCCTTTCGAAAAAAGCATAAGACCCGAGTTTCGCTCATGTTAAAACTTGTCAGTAGTGTACATCCTTGCCAATGCCGGGACTAGAACTCCGACCACGCTATCATGAGGCAACTGTGTTTACCACTCCACAATTGACTCCACATTAGGCACGACCGAATTACCATATGTGAACGCTCAATTATTTTTGCATGTGATTAATGATCCAGTTGCCCGATAGTCCCGATAGGAGACAAAGTTACTGTCTGCTAATTTCAATCGTAGTAACGATGACCCAACAAGCAGTTGTGGCTGAACACAAAACACTGACTTTAAACTTCGGATAAAAAGCATCTTATTAGATCCCAGTGTTTGGCTATTGAACATTAAAACCAGCTCACATGTCACGGTTAGACGGATTACACTGACATTGCATCATGCAAACAGGGCGGGTAATGGGCGTCGCGGTCTGCTTTTTTTAAATATGCTGCAGTAAATTACTGCGTCTCTGTGAACTTCCGCTCCCTTCGGCCACTGGTTTTATGCACATTGCTTTTTTAGATTTATAAGTAAAATACGGTAGCACTGTTCAACTTATGAAGGATACTGTCTTGGTGCAGTAGTGTATTCCAGTTTCATTACAAGCAGTCCGAGGAGATTGTTCAAGTCCGTTGTTAAACCGTATCCTCATTGGCGACACGCTTTCCATGTTGAACAATCTGGTTGGTAGTGAGATTTAGATGTGGTTTCTAATGTTTTGCAATAAAACTTTGCAATTCGGAACCTGCACAGTGGATAAAATAGTGTGTGCTTTGCTTCATAAGAGGAATTTCATGCGCGCACTTGTTTCCTCCGACTGCTCATTCAGTAGTTTGATGTTCCAGTTAATTCAACGGTTCTTCTCTAGAAATTGTCTCTTGCAATCTAGTATTATTGATTATCAGACAGGGTTTTCCAGCTTATAAGCTATTTTCTCTTCCAGTGTTTTTCAAAATTGTGTTGTGTTCTGGAATATCCGAAAGTATCAAACCAAAGCTTAAAAATTCAGTTTTATAAATGCTTATATAAAGTGTGTATTTGAAATCCTGGGAATGTCCGAAGTTATCACCCAACTGGAAACGTAAGTGACCCCGGGTCTGATTACCATGGTTTATTTTGGTTCGCTACAATCACACTGTATGCTTCAATATCAAGTACAAAAATAGAGAAATAACACACACCTACTTATATTTGTTTTTACTTATTAAAATGTTCGCAAGATACTACTTCTTAAGAAAGTGAGCCTATGTTGAAAATGACAGGTGTTGAACAATTTATATACAGTGTAACGTATAGAAAGATTTTCGGTAAATTATTCAGATTTTTTGTAACTTATTATCGAGAATTCGAAACTATGAACGGCTAGATTATACGAAAGCCCACATCAATTATCCAGATGTTTTAAGCATGGCTGCGTTGAACTTAAGTAGGTATATTTTTTTACCGCAGCAAAATTTCTTCGGAATCCATGAACATGGCATTATTGCCAAAGGCTCTCTTGAGTTTACTTTTTAATTTGGGGAAGCAGTTCGATTTTAATTACCGGCAGTTTCTTAAGGTAACAACGAATAACTATATCCACAGGGGTTGGTGGAATTCGACTACTTCATCTGTAACATACACAGTTCATTTAATATCAGTGCGAAAACATTTTTCAAAACGTTATTTCCAAGGAGGTTACGTTGCACAGTTGGTTGCCATATAATGTTTGTTCCCTCACTCACTTACTCACTCATGTACAAATCAGATTTTGTGCAACATAATTGACAGTATTATCTTGTGTAAAGGCAGATTTGATGTTAAGGACAGATATGCCGTTGTTTGCAATTTTAAATTTTTTAAATCAAAATATTTAAGTCAGCTGCGCAGGTAATGTCGCTGTGTGGGTATAACAAAACCTTTTTATCTATCATTTATTCTCGGCATGACCGCACGATACCCATACTTAGGGTCATGGGTTTGAGGCATTGTTTCAAGTCCGCGATGTCCAGAATCTGCGTATATGGGTCTCACATCTTTAAGCATACCTCGTACTATGTACACGTTTCAGCGTTGCGTATTGCCATTCACGTTGAAATGCAAGTTGAGTGCGGTCTCATATATATCATCAGAGTAAATTCCAAAAGAGTATACAGTATATGAGTTTATTGCAAAATTACACTATTATAGGTTTAAGAAATACAGTTGATTAAAGATTGGTTTTAGTAAAAGTGTATACTCACTTTTATACAAGCGTTTAAGTTCCATAATCAACTTCTGTGGCCTACTCACTTAATTGTACAGTCTATGATCACCAAAAAAATTAAACCAGATTTCAGGTATACGAGGTTGAAATTAACATCAATTAGTGTTGTATTAAGAGATTATAAATCCGTTTGAAACATGTATTGAATACAGACATACTGTTGATTACAATTATTTTTAATGCACATCTGGTCGTGACTGAAAACCAGCAGGCGCATTTGATTCCGTGGTCTGTCTACATCCGTAATAATTGCCTGTTAACAGCTCGACTACAGGGCTATTTGGAATAGGCATAAAAATCCGTAGTTTGGGGTAAGTGCATTAGAAACCATTAGCACTTACTAGGTTGACAAAAGATCGAGCTACAACAGATATTATTGTGCAACTCACTGTCAGTCTTGTTAGTACAACCAGCGCATATAGCAAATAACTTTCACATGTAATGCTGAATGCTCTAGTCATGGTTTTTAACTCGCATAACACTCTCATAAAGCCCTTCAGTACAACAGTCAAACGATCATTGTTAATTTACACGACATAAAAAACGTATTGCAATACAACTGCCAGTAATAAGGTGGATTTCACAAACTAGTGGAATTTAACTGCCTATCAAATTCGTTCGTGGGAACTACGATACGTTGTGTTTTTTAATTAAACTTCCACAAACGTGGAGGTACCAAAGTTTAATTTGTGCAAGTAGCCCAAAGAATGTATAATCAAAGAGAACCGTAGAGGCACTTCAGAAACCGGCTGACCCGCCGTTTACAGCTGGCTGAGACTTGAAAATTACCACGTAGACCTACCATGTACTTTATATTCGTTGGATATCACGGCCCGTTTTGTGATAAGTTAACAAAATGAAATATTTGTTTTTGAACCAGTTATCATTAACTGATAGTTTACTCTTAATTCTGTCATGTATATTGTTTTGTTTAACGAAATTTTACTTCTTTAGAAATATCAAAATCCGGTTAACTTTTTATCTTTAGTTTTGGGACAAAATATGAAGAAATAATGTCAACACTACAAACCCTTTCGGCTTCAATGTGAATAAAGCGAAGCGTAGTTAACTGGCCTACAACGTGGGCAGTTAATAAACTCAAAATTTGTGAGGCGTGAGTAAATGGATAAGATGTAGTTGACATTTTTTGTGATATAAATTAGTAATCAGCAATAACACGGAACAGAATATTCTTCCCAAAATTATTTGTTCCACTGGTAGTCTGTATGAGTTGAAACCTATCCGCATCTGAGAAATTACGTATTGCTTTTTGAAATCTAATCGTTCAATGGTTCGACGTTTTACAGGGAAAAAGTGTAACAAATATTTCAAATTGAACATCACCCACAGTTGATCACATCTATCGTATTCTCATAGATTTTCCAATCGACTTTTTTCGAAAAGAAGCATAAGACCCGAGTTTCGCTCATGTTAAAGCTCGTCAGTAGTACATATCCTTGCCAAAGCCGGGACTAGAACTCCGACCACGCTAACCTGGGGCAACTGTGTTCACCACTGCTTCACTGATCTGCCATTAAACACGAATGAATTACCATATATATGAACGCTCAATTATTTTCGCTTGTGAGTAATGATTAGTAATGTAACAAATATGCTTGAATCTAGGTTAACTACCTCTACTTCCGGTTACAACCTCCATGAATAACCGCAGGTACTTAAGTAACGATGTGCCTCTGGCATTTCTTCGGTTGGCCTAAAAGAGTTTCTTATTACTTTTTATTGATTTCAATCAGCTTTTTATGTAATCTATATTTATCTAATTAGAACTGGGTCGATAGTTTAAAAGTTTAGAAGGGACAATTAGGAACACAAGATCATAGGCAATACTCTAGTCTAACCAACGTTATGGTTACTTGTAAGTGAATCGCTCTTTAATGCGTTTTTAAGCCAAATGCTGAATGATTGTTGAGCATAAAAAGCTTTCGTTAAAGGGTAAAATGATATTCGATGCAACTGAAAATGATTGACTCGAACACTGATCTGATTTAATGTGAAATAACAGATTTGGATCAATAATCAGCTGCTTTCTCTTACACTTTTAATTCTGGCCATCATGTACACATATGTACTACAATTGATTACTCCAGAAATCTTGTTGTGATCGTAACCGTGGTGTGCGTGTAAGTGAGTTAAATGTCATAATCACTGATGAGCCATGTGTTTTGTTTGATTCATAGATTTTAGTAATGATTCAATTTGTAAGACTACAGTATCCGTCAGTTGAATGTCAGTTGAAAAACCGAATTGCCTATAAGGAATTTTATTAGATCTGTTAATAGATTGCCAACATATCTTCCGAATACTATCATAATTGATGGCCATTCTAACTCACATGATTCTCGTAGGACAGACGTAGAAATAGTTTTACATAGAGCGAGCCGTAGTTTGCGAAGCTGCTTTGTACTAATCACTTGCGGTTGAATTTATGAACTGGTTGAGAGCAGGACGCAGAACAAACATGCAAATACCTTGAGGTTAATTTTCAAATGATTTAGGTTGTGAACAAAATGTAAGGCTTCGACGCAGCATATGGACAACATTTTAAAGTCGAACAATTATTTCACCAGTTTATAAGGTCGATTTTATTTCATCCATTCGAAACATAAAACCGTTTACTTTTACCGGGGCTATCCTAGTCCACCAGTAACAGCCAAATCTCGGCACACAAAAGATGTAGAAGTAATCAACATACTACGCAACCGATACTATGCGCTGAATCTATAATTAATGGCTGCATGATAAATGAGAGGAAATTAGAGCTCATTTATTGACGTTTTCTGATTACATTCCAGAGAACAATATAATGATGGTTTCTTAAATTATTAATTACTCTGTAGTAATAGATGATAGCAAAATTTTTGGATATATTTGGAGAACATTTTGCAGCGTTCAAATATAACCCCATAGTTGGCCACCGCCTCTCACCCTAAAAGGAATGTGGTTAAATTATATTTTATTATAAGACGAAACGCATCAATAGTCACAAACATCAAACGCGGATCCATGCATCACACAGATCTATTTAAGAATTAATTTGATTTGTTTACGATAAAATCGCGCACTTTGGCTATGCATGTTTCTTGAAGCTTTTACTCGTTACAATTCATTGAGAAACAGAGCGCGTACACAGTGTTTTATGTGCAAATATGACGAGGTGTTAAAAAGAGAAGCGATTAAATGTTCAAACAAACTGACCTTCTTGTATGTTGTAAGTTCCGATACTTATGCTGAATTGGTTTCAATTCTTTCGTAGGTATAAGAAATAAGGACATGTCACAAGCAAGTTTTTATGAGACTGCTCACGGTTCAATGAAGTCAACTTAAAAAAGCGCGCTGTTTATTCAGCCTCTTCATCTATTGAATATTTACGTAATTTTGCACCGGACTTTGTAGCCTCAAATTGTTGACATTTCAATGAAGGTTTTCATTTGACTAGCTGTAAACAGTCACCATATTCATAAAAGAAACATAAGCGTAGAGGAAGCAAGTTGTCAAACAATTTCCCGCTGTTGTCCACAAGTTGATTTCACCCACATTTACTTAAACACCTCAAATGAGTTTCGTCCAGATATTTATAATTTTGGAATTACGGCAACAGAAATTTGATTCTTTAGTGACGGATACTATAAGGCTTGTTATATCAGTAGTTTCTCATCATAGCCATATCTTTCATAAATGTAGCCCTAGAACTTTCCAGTAGTTACCAAAAGTTTCTTGTAGTGCGAGAAGTAACATCACATGCTTATCGTCCTCCAATTGATTATATGCTCACAAATTGATATCACATCAGTCACTAGTGTAACCACTGATTTTAAAAACTATCCCTTTATTCCGTCTTTTAAGTAAATTAACTTCTTCAGAGTTCACAAAATGCACACCCCATTTGTGCCTAACGCAGTCCTATTATATATATCTTCTGGTATTTTTCAGTAATGTTGATCAAAACAGCAAACGTTTACTGCGACCCGGGCTGCAAATTTTCTCAAACAACGAAACTAACATCAGAATCTATTTGGTGGACACACGACGGTAGCAAGCTGCCTCCATTATCTTTTCAGATGTACAACCAGTGGGACAGTTTTGAACCAAAACACTCTGGTTTCGATCTGGCTGCTGCCACAGAAGGCTGGCAACAATTACGCTTGTCTGACGATCGGAGGTTTATATGGGTACAGCAGCTTTGTTTGGATCAACAAACCAACGCCAACGAAACAAATGGCGCAGCGAAAGTTCAATATGCAACAAAACCCATATTCCATGCGATGGCAGCGATTCCAAACGCCTGGTGCAGAAATAGTTATTCATCCCGTTCATTCGATCATAATTCAGCACGGTATCCGCAGACTGTCAGGGCTTATCCAATTTATTACCGCATAGAGTGTTTTGAAGAGTTGAACAAAAATGATCAAAAGTACCTGGTTCGTGTACAAATTATTAATCACAGGTAAGACAGGCATATATTTCCTTCATTGAAACGAGTCTTTATTATACACACCAGACGATCTATTCAGACTGTTATGTGTATATTTCCATTTTAAAAATTGCGTATAAAGCATTCGCAGAACTCTTGAACAGTAAGCATTCTGTGCATCAACTCTACATCAGAGATAAAATTTATAAAGTTCGTTCACTGTTTTTTACAGAAACTGATGTACTTCATCAGCCTACTTCTAACTTTCATAAAAACTAGATTGAATAAATGAAGTTTGTCTTTTCGAACTTGTGTGCAAGCTTTGTTACAAACATTTCAATGAAATTTGTTGTATTGCATGAAATCCTTTGTATTCGCCAAGATATCTAACAACTGTTCGTGTCGTTCATCTCACACTAATTATGGTCGTGAAACGCTGAGTATGCTCACAGAAAATATGGGGGACTGAACATGCATCAAGATCCCAAATGGCGCCATAACTGTGCAGTGCAAGTTGCTACAAGTAATGTGTTTTCAGTCCACAAAATAGTCCCAACTCACTAACCAAGCTTGTGCTTCCAGAGAGCTTGTTCTATCAACCACATAGTGCGTATCCTACCACACATATACTGAAATCATTTTGAACACTCAGAAGTAAGTTTCCGCTCGATACTAAATACTTTGTAAACCTTAGTTTGATGGAGACATTTTCTATAATATAATTTGTAGTAAACTCAAGATTTTCCCAAGTGGATTTTAATATATTCGTTAGAAATTGCATAAAACCTAATCACACATGCTTATGTTCATAAGTTTTAGCTGAATTTCTAAATAAATCTATAAATGTTCTGTTTGAAATTATAACTTCGAATCGTTTGTTGCTAAATTTACATACCCACGCTTTTGGCTTACAGATTTTCATTATAAAGCAGTACGATGGGAATACGTACTAAGGAAACCGTTTACTGTTCTCTGCTTCAGCACTGGCTTTATTTCGTTTACGTTCGATGATTTCAGAGAATCCTGATTGCAAAATATCCTGGACTTAAGCTGGATTCAAACCAGCAACACAGACACTATGCCTAGATGCGGCAACTGTTTCCCGGTATAAACTAGGAGGCCAGTCCAAAAGCTTAAAATTTTTATATATGGTAGAGCACTTGCTCCGCCCGCGTATGCTGTTTTTGTTGTTTGTTTAAACCCAGCCGAGATCCAGATCATTTGCGATTGCGATTCTTTTACATTATCGTGACTGTCAAAATACTTAACAGTGATAAAATTTCATTGTTTGTAAATGACTTGTAGAGTCCAGCGTGAACTGAAACAGAACTTTTGCCTGGGCGTTCAGCCTGCTGGAATATTCCGTAGATTATATAAAACACCGTGAATTGGGTAGTTAACTAAGTTCATGTGTGAATCTTCCGGTCTTTCCGCCTGACTCCGCTACCAAGTTGGTAGAGCGCTTGCTGTATTAAGGTACGCTGTCTCAATCGTTGGGTCGAACTCGGCTGATGGCCGAAGTTTCGCAGCTGAGTCACATATGAAATGTTAGATCTGCCGGACTACTTATCAGTGATCCAATATTTTTGCTAAGCTCTCAGGAGTCGGACAGGACAATCACAAACTCAAAACTGTGAACTTTTTTCATCTTCTGGCTAAATACACTCAGTTGACTGAAAAAATAGAACACTAGTACGTCCGCTAGTTTTGTATTCTTTCGTCGATATTTTCTTGGCAATTTAGTATTCAATGAGACGATTTCATAAGCCATCAAAGCTTAATTTGTGAAGATCCGAAGAGTTTGTTCACGGCATAACATTATTCAGGTTAGCCACGCGCCGATCTTGCCCTCTGTATTGTTTCGAGAGTTTTGTCAAGAAAATAAGGCAACAAAACTTTTTAAGTTCTAATAACTAAATCATTCCTTATCAACAGTTAAAAGACTACATACAAACTATTTGCGACGTTTGATGATACAGGCTACAGTTTACAAACAGACGGTCCAAAAGCAGTTTGTGTTACATTGACCAGTGAACGGGCGATCAAGCTACGTTGATTCCTGGTCATAAAACTCCAAGAACTAAAACTTCTCTTCGACGCGTTGCTACGTATAACAACCGAGTGGCAACCTCTTTGGGCGTTGCCAGTCAGTGTTAAATTTACCTTGACTGGTTGACCGGAACTTTCTCCAAGGTCTTATGCTCACCAGATGGATGACACTCGCGCTTGTTACAAATTTTCGTGCTCCGTGTCTTAACCACTCTTGCCTTGAAAATGTCATGCACTGTATTTTTTGCATTCTTTATACTGTAGCAAAATTTATTACAAATCCCAGTGCTGTAGCTCAAAACATTTAAAATACCGTCTATTTACCGAAATTCACTTAACACAATCGGGTAAATTTTCTGTGAAAAAAGAGACTTTTCCAAAAAGTGTTAAAAACAACACAACATGGGCATGCTTAAATTACCTTCCTTCTTTAATGCAAGTAAGTAGGCCTGTCAACGATACCAGTTATTAAATTCGTCGAGAAGCACACCGTGCTCGAATTTAAAAGACGGTCACCCCATGATGGAGTAAAAAACGGTAGAAACGTAATGTTGACAATTATTAACCAGATCGTACGGATATGTTCGATGGTTGAAGAATCGTTCCCGTGTCAACAAATGAATTATTCAAGAATCCAGCAACCATTTATATAGTTTGCTTTCACCTGTCGATACAATGTGAATGTTTGAGGTATAACTGTGCAAAAGAAAACATTTCTATCCGGAGTATGCTTTGATACAGGGTGCATATCGTGCTTTATTAGCGATAATTTAACAGTACATGAATATGGATGTCTAAAAGTCCTGTTGTTTGCTAATTAATCAACATCTGTATTTGCATATCACAAAACGCATCGTATAACGAAATACTTTGGTTTCAGGAATCGAACCCATGTTTATTTATAAAATGTATACATATAAATTTTCTTTTCGTTACGTTCAATTCCAGTTATGTATATCAGTGTGTTGAAATTAAAGGCCTCGCACAAAATCGCTTACTCCAAATTAAGCAGAGTAAGTCATTGAAAAGTGTTCAACATTATACAGCAGGTTTTGGTTTCCTCAAGCCAGTATGCTTTATGTTATGGAAATTTTTAACCAAATATTGTTAGCAAAATACAGTGCAGTGAGTAGCTTTTCTCGTTAACGTGGATTTGAAAAAACGGCTTTCCTATCACAAATATTATTTGATCAAAGTATGTGTACGTACATTTCGAAATCCTAGCAATAACACCATTTGGGCAGCCATAATTAATTTCGACTGCTATGAGATGACGCTCATATACAACCGATTTAATATTTTTAAAAATATAACAAAACTCATGTTAATTAATGCTGTAGACTACCAAGGAAATTTTTATAAACGCTTCCCACAATTTTACTTAAGTTAACGACACGCATTCATGAAAGACTCCAACTATAACTATTATTGACAAAGACAGTAAAAATTATTTTATTTTTACTTCTACTAATGCCCAGTCGATACATTACCTGGCTCAGGGTTATTGTTTTGTAGTGACGGAGTAAGATTAAAGTTACTCACCGAATTCTTTGAGAATCCTCGAAATATCAATGAAGTTTTTTCAGTAATGATTACCCGCGAGAAAATTAAACTTGTTTTCTGACTTGCCACATATCTGTGTCCATGGAGTAATTACCAACGATCAATGAATTGCAAACTTTGACAAAATCTAGTCCGGAAAGAAAAATACAAAAATCACAATGCTTCTATTTAGAAGTGATGCATTAGCGAATGAGGAATAACCATCTCTGTCTATCAAAGTTAAAATAAACAAAATAATCTGAAGATGTCATAACAGTTGCGGTATGTTTGCATGCAATAAAAGAAATCATAAAATGAAGATTTGAATGTAACAGCATAAGTGATGTTATGCCACTTCCATGTGTTGTTTAAAATGCATCCTCATAATAATTTTACTAACAAGCATCAAAAGACGACAAGTAACAGTAATTTCAAACTAAAATGTTTAAATCATAAAGTAAATCACTGCTACAAGTAACATCTATCAGCTTGTGAGATAGTCATTAAATAATATGAACAATGGAAAACATATTAAATCTTCTGGACGGAGTAACAGAATGATTCGACATTTCGGTCACTACTACGTGTTGAATGCAAACCTCTGGAACCGAAAATGAAAGTTAAATTTGTATAAGATCGTGGGTCACGTGCACCTATAATCCTCTGTGCAAATGCGCCAGACAAACTGATGAACGATCAGTGGGTACATTCCAAATGGCTTGCAAGCTAATTTTCACTCTACATTAATGAGTCAACATAATGCTCACTAAAAGTCGTATCCACCAAACCTGTCATTAAGTTTAAAATCTGTCTTAGCGCTAAGAAAACTGTTGAAAGAAAACATTTTATGATTCAAAAGCTATTGCATAACTCTTTTTTTGCAAAGAAGAGTTTCAGCGAATGTCTGACTTTGGGAAAATTTATTCTTTCCGATGGACATATTTACACATAATTAATCAAGGATTAGAAAGTTACCGGCAAAATAAATAAACAAGATTCGAAGTGATTGTATCAGTTAATGACGTGGTTCAGCTGCGGTTATCAAGGTGCAGGCTGCATTACATTTCGCATTTATTTTCTAATAAATTTTATTCGATCTGTAATTTCAGTTTATTTCACCGTCGTGTTTCTACTGCCTGCCTCGTTTCAAAAG
>JTDE01000896.1:39583-72969 GCA_014338405.1 Paragonimus skrjabini miyazakii
TCTCAAACACAGTTTATCGCCATAGAAAAATCCTATACTTGAATCTGCTACCCGCCTCATTGAAGTTCAGCTATGTTGTTTTGGGCAAACTATAAATAACTTTGCTTCACCCTGATGGTAGCTTTATACATACTACTTAATTGTTCGTTTAAACATGCACTTTTGGTTGTGTCCAACTATGCAAGAGGATGTGTATCCTCGCATTGATATATGACTACTTTTATCTCTGCATATAATTATGCATATCTTTAGGCGCCGGTTTTGGATTTTGTGCACCTGATTATTTTGTTTTGTAAGTCATATTTTGAGCAGAGCATTCAACTTGTATTCAGGTTTTGAAAACCTTGGCAACCAAAGGACCTAAGCATAAACATAATTTTTTATCACACAATCAAACACCCAGTATGTCCAACATTAGCTTTGGAAACTTAAAAGAAACTATTATATCCAGTAGCTGAAAGTGTGATGCACACGTCAAGATATGCATTTGTGAAATCATACCACTTTTACAGCTAACATAAACACATCTTTCACGCTTGTCACTCCAGGTCGATCGTTCACATTCAATCCAGATACATCGTTATGTGAAACAAACGAACAGTTTGACTTGCTGCTTTGGATACGTAAGTAAATCGGGAATTGTTGCACTTTTGCAAGTAGTTCGAATGAATGTAAACCGTGGATTTTAGAGCTGAACCGCACATGTGACTCAGGACGGCTAACTAAATGACTTTGTATGCAAGTCGATGGATCCTCAATGATACAGGTCATTCAGTGCATAAGTCGTATTAGATCTTTCGTTCTTAGGTACAAAGATTTCGGCCGACAAACATGAAATTTCTGTCAGAAGTGTGCGCGAGAAGTTCAGATATGCAAAGAAAACTTTCAGTTTAAAGATACTTATCATCGCATATCACAAAATAGCTTAATTTGCATCTCATGTCTTGAAATGCTAATTTTTTTGTCTAAACCATGTGTAAAATATCGCACTGTCAAGTATAAAGCTGCATCAAAGTCTGATTTTGTTCAGTTCACTTCAAAATTAGTTTATTATCTAAGTTGCTTACTTCGGCAACGGTAGCGCAAGCAGTGATGTGTTTACAATTGATTTGCAACGGCGCGTATGCAATCGCACTAATTCAAAGTAGAATTAATGTTATTATAGCTAGACAAAGTGTCGTTAAGTTCCGACGCGCCTCACTACAACACAGGAGTAATTGACCAATTACTTGCTATATATAAATATCCACTTGTATGCTTAAACCTACGGACCGAAAAATTTGTTTCTTTCTTGTGATCCTACAAAATGCATATATAGTGAAATATTCAGTGCGCGACAAATGAATCAACAGCTGTGTCGCAAAGCCCTGCTGAAAGTCTGGAAATTCCAAATATGACCAGTTTCAAATGGTTAAGTATATTCATTGTCTCGGCAAAATTTCTTTTGCCACTGTTGAGCTCTGAAGCTTTATACCCTAAAAGTAGTTCGGGAAATAAATTAATTTAGACGAGATAGGATGATAAAATCTTGACCACAGTTAGATGCGAACAAGCAACAAAGACCTATGACCAAAAGCGGGGTGCGACTTACCACCTGAGCTAGAAACCAACAGAGGAGCTAACTAGGCGCTCGCTAAGGTTGAACATACCATTTCCTTCACTGGTTAGAATTCGCCTGAAACGCGCTTTTTAATAACTAATTTAAACCCGAGCTGGAATATCTCCAAAACTACTTGTTAGTTCTAAAATAGTTGTAATTGGCTGTCAAATAACGTGCCTGAGGTTGATCAATCTCGTTTTCTTTAGTGTGTGGAAGGTGTCGGGTTCAACGTATAAATTGAATGTGCTTTTTGAATGAATTATCTCCAAGGTAGTAAGCAAACAGTTCCTGTATAAAATGGCTGCAATCTACCGTCAGGGACTCAAATTCCATGACCAACTGCTGGGAAGTTTGTCGGCACAGTTTAAGCGCTATTAATCAGCAACTGTTAGCTGTATGCTTGTGTACCTTACTTTGTTGATTTCATACAGACCAATTATTTTTACAGTTGGTTTTTGCTTATCTTCATGACAAAATTGTCAACGACTTGGCTTAAAGCTGTCTCACTATTGCACATTGCACTATATTGGCGCTTATCGTAAAAAGGTCTGGTTTTTGTACAATAACGTTTTACTTCCCACTTTGGATTGTGTGACAACAGAAAGAGAACAAGTGTTAAATCACTCGAAGGTGTCTTTCGATGACATGTTTTCAGTTTCATTTATACTCACGTTTTCACAGTATTCTGCATTTACTGCCCAACGACAAACCAAATGTTAGTCAAGCTTCTACGAAGAGTTGCCTCAAACTACTGACAGTTGTCTTCCAACGTCGTCCACATTGAAAAGTGTATTATGAAATATTTTCACAATTTTTACGAGTTTCAGTCAAGCAGTATTTTTCAACCGCTTTCTTTTTATCGAATAGCAGCTGAAAATATGCACTCGGTTAATACAGAACTTTTCACTCAGTTTACTCTATCACGATAGCCGAATTTCATCTGTACTGATGTCACAATATCCTTCCTGACAGACAATGTATGCTCCATTATTTGAACATCAGTAACAGTACAAAATGGGTTCTGTATACCTCATCAACATATAATGAGAAACACTTGAACAAGCAATTCTTTGTGTGTAATAGAACATTGGTGCTTATGCATAATAAATTAAGTTTAACAGCTCAAAAATTGAGAGCAATAAATCAATTCAGACGGTGGCAATCCATTTGCGAGTGAAACTTTTATGAAATTGCCAGAAAGAGAAACTTTCGTATACTACAACTGACTTAGTTCTTTCCAACCAACGAATGATAGCATATTTTTCAAAATATAATTCTTCAATGGAATATTTAAAAAAACCTTGCAGAAACTTGCATAAAGGATTTAGTTGTGCAAAAAAATATACAATATGTGTGCATGTACGCACATATATAATGTGGAAACCCTCATCCGGTAGCGGTTTTTAGAAATGAAAACGAACCAAAGAACCGTCACTTTTGAGGTAAAACCGTCTTTGTGGTGCTTCCACCAAAACCTTAGAAATATCCTCCTGTGTTATTCTTTGTATGCAAAGCCAATGATCACGTAAAACGATTAAAAATCTTCTAGCAGTGGCGTTTTATTCATTAAACTAATGCTTCATTTTGTCAAACTTCATTCTTCAGAATTTTTACCTTGATAGGGCCAAAAAGTAGGATTAACATGAAACGTGTCCCCATGATACTTTCAGTTGAATGGTTCAGTCTATTACAGAATAACAAAATGAAATTTGGCACTTAGGGAAGCTTTAAAACAACCACCTGCGGATTAGATAACATTCTCGTATTAAAAAATTTCAACTAAAATCGGGGTGGATTTTCAGTCACACGGGAAAAAAACGGTCATTGTTATTTCGACAGAATGGTTGTAGGTAAACCATGGGTGTGGCCTGCTTGTATAAGCTGACTGAGTAGACGCTCAACAATAAAATCCAAACAATCACTCAAAGCACACAGCTGTTTTCAGATCAACACGTCAATCAAACGGCTTCCAATTTGTTGCCTCGCAAAACAATGTCTGCTGATTTCCATGCAAAACTGTCACGAATGTGGGTATGAAATGAATGCATTGAGATAAACTCAAAGATCAAGTGATTATGAGAAATTACCGAGCAACCAATTCTAAAATTTGGCATCTGCCCATTCAAAGTTTCACCAGTGGACGTGTGCAACGTAAATTTGCAAGGGACATAAGGCAGTCGACTATAAACGTTAGCCGAATGACATTTTAAAATAAGTTACAACGAACTGATAATTATGTGTACATATATATATATATAGGTTTGCTTCAGTTAACCTCGGTTCCTCGTTACACCAACAGGACTTATGGCGTGTAAACCATGAAAACTCACAAATCTCCTCAGCGACATCATAATGATGATCTCTGTTCTATGCAACAGCCCACACATCAAAGAGATCCTACACAGATTGATTCGCTAAAAAACAGGTTACCTTTAATCTCAAGATACTGACATTTACAATCGGCCCAATTTTGTTGAAGCCTGGAATGCCCAGGCAGGCTAAATGACCCTGCATGTTGTAGCAGTATCAGAACCCATGGTATCATCCCCTGACCATAGCGGTTCAACTAAGCATTGGAATGTGAATAAGTATCAAGATCGACTGCGTGCGAATAAATATGTTTACTTGATGTTACTTGAAGATGCAGAAATATCTCCAGATAGTTCTTAACTGAGACATGTAGACTTTGCACATGTTAGGAAGTGTTGAGAAACAAGAGCACCAGGTTTTATGAAAACGAGATAAATAAACTCAATATTAACGAAGCGTATTCTGCCATGCCTCATATTTGGCGCCAAAATGAGGGTTTTCCCTATATTTCCCTTTGAATCTATTTTACTATTTAGCCAGATTTAAAAGCTTCATTTACCTCATAGGTCTTGTTATATGTTAAACAGGAAGTTAAAGTTTACAAGATGGTAGTGGACAGAGACAGTCGAAGCTCGGAGTCAGTCGTGTCTATCATAGGTCTCAAAAGACTGCCCAAAATATTCATCATGTTTTTGGTTAATGAACGTGCGGGTGTTTATTCCTGTTGACAGAAATAAAACTTCAACAATCAGCTGGATTTAGTTTTTTATCTTGTTTCAAACATAAGCCAAGCTGTGACCGGGAATTATAAAAAAGTTTGCTGTTGTGATGTTCACAAAAGCAACTCAAACTGCTTCATACAATGAGTAAAATTCTGAGCAACAATAACTAATTCTTCCAGGGACATCTCAGTCAGTACATTCTTTATTTGACGATATTTACTGAGACAGTGAATGAACACACAAGATTAGTCATCCAAAGATATCAGTTTCTCAAATTAGTAAGGGCTTACCATGTTATGCGGTTAACATATTTAACCGCGGTGATGAACTTTTGACTAGCAACGGAAATTCCATAAGCTTGCTAGATAACCTATTTCATGTTAGTATCACGTGTGATATATTATCAACAGAACGAGTGGGTTAACGATTTGCTCCCGACTGTGCACAAACAGAAAATAATATGCTCTAGTTGCACACGTAAGCACTGGGTTGCAGAGTGCTTTCTTGATGTCGTTCAATCGATATGGTTGTGCTGTGATGGTCAGCAGAACATTAGGTTACTGATGATCAGACAGGACAAAAGTGTTTCTTTTTACATACGCGACATGAAGCATTCGACATGAAAGTAGAGAAACTTGGTGAAGTTTATTCATACTCAGCAAGCTAAACAGGAACCTGCTAGACATTTTGCTAACGCATGCGATAACCAGTGGTAGCTAGCGTTGTCGCCTGCAAAAGTCTGTGGTAAGTGATTTGTTTGTTGCGATCACAAAACGTTGAATTTACATGGGACAAGTGAACTGGAGTAACGCCGTGTTTGACCTTTTTGTTTAACATCGATGATTTCCTTTTACTTAATATTACTTATCGATCTTGTACAAGCCAACGTAGACGGGACTGCTGTGTTAATTATTTTTTGCTTTAAGTGGATACTACCTTGCTGAATATTCATACGTGGTTTTCGCACATGCCGTCCAGGGTGAATGTGGAGTAATTCTGCTGTTACTGTTCACATTTGTTGCCATAATGTTGTTCATGTGTTCGTCGCTAATGGCTCTGTTCTGATCTATATAGTTGCAATTTCTAGATGTCACAATGTTTTTATCAAGACCTGCACTTCTAAAATGAGATGTTTCAGAACCACTCACTACGAAAACCATTGTACGTATCCGATTGTTTAAACCTCTCTTCAGTGTTTAGCTCCGATGAGAATAAAATCGAACTCGCCTGTTTTACGTTTCGCATTGAAATAAATTAGATTTAGAAAATATTTTTAAAAAAAGTCAAGTTCGTGCAAATTATCTATTTCTTGAGTGTTTTCTTTTGTATGTTCATAGTGAAAAATAAGGTCAACGCATAACTTGGACTAATTGTTGCATCTATGTTATCCAGTAAGACTGTGATGCAGCGAATATCGTCTGTCTTCAGACATGAGGTTAGCTAAGTAGGTTTGGTCAATTTATTTCAGAATTTACTGGGTGGATGGCAACGGTAAGTTGCACTGTTTGGATTGTTGTCTGTGAAATTTCTTCACATTTCTTAAAAAAAGTCCAAAGTATTGCCATATCTGTCACTGTTTCCGGTTGACTGATGCACATCTTCAACCAACAGCAATATGTTGATATTTTGCCATTAAGTGTCTTAAGTTTGTCGAGATTGTGGACTTACTAACAGCGTACACTTCTTTCAAGCAGTTCCCGTCTAGGTCGATACGTTCTTGATAAATAAGGAAGTAATGCATGAAATATATATCCCTCTATTTGTTCGCTTCCTGTCGCGTGCGTAAAGGGAAACACTTTTATCCTCTCTGATCATCAGTAACCTAATGTTCCGCTGACCATCACAACACAACCATATCGATTGAACGACATCGAGAAAGCACTCTGCAACCCAGTGCTTACGTGTGCAATAAGATCAAATTAATTGTTGTCTGTGCACAGTCAAGAACATACCGTTAACCCACTCGGTCTGTTGATAATATATCACACGTGGTACTGACATGTAATGAACACTTGCGTGAAGAATTTACGTCAAGCCCAAGAACAAACATTGTCAGACAAATGCTGTTTCACTAAAGTGCGTAAATGACAATGCGTTCCGAATTGGTATGGGTAACATTCATTTTATTGCAGTTGTTGTCATTAGCTGTGTGGTGTTCTGCATATGTCGACGGAATCTTCCATGATTTCTCATTGTTTTACTCTCTTTGATACCCAAGAAATTAACATGAGACGAATGCGATTTTGTTGTTGCAAAATTTTCAGATATGTTTACTGCTACTCTGATTAAAAACTCACAAACCAATGATAATAAAATTTTGTGTTACGGCGCCACAAAAAGCATTTACTGACCGATAGTCAATTTGATATTAATAAACATTTCCTGTAATTATTTTAGTCATGAACTCTCTTATTTGGTTATAACTAAATTATTACATCGCGTTCAAACTGGGAACACAATTTGATAGTTGTTTGTTGCTAAACTTTTGTTCAAATCGATTTTACTTTCTTTTACCTAATATGTACCACACAAATACAAGGTATCGAGATACGCACGAAGCCGTTACTTACAAATAATGTTCTCTCCAAGTAATCGAAATTTATGAGAACTCTCGGGATATATTTTACTCTATTGAAAAGTTTGGTCTGCACTCAACAAAATGGTTTTATTCGTTTAGTACCAACTTCCATGTCAAATTGGAATAAGGTTTTATTCCAGTGCATGGAGGTGAACAAAAATCAGCGCATTGTCAATGTCGTGATTTGCTTCGAAATCAAGACAATTACTAACTGGAGACAACAGCCATGAAACAAGGTTGATTTGGTGCTTGAGGGTTCCCCAAGTTAGCTTCGTTGAAATGTCTGAGGCAATTTTAAGTTGATATCAATTTTGAATGTTTCACATGGAGCGGCTGTGCGTGGTAGCACTTGTCTACTAACTGAAATGGGCTCGCAATAATGCAATAGCAATAATTGATGAATACTCACCCAACTGTCGAAACGTATCACGTATGTCATGTTTTAAAAATCGGTACTGTGTATGTAGTCATGTAATTAAGTTGTAATCGGACGGAGGTACAGACTAAGAGAGGTGTCTCCATCACATCAACGTAACACAAAGATGGACGTCTATTTGCACTTCATAATTACTGCACGATGCTGAGCTGCTAAAGTACTGTCTTTAAACACACAGAGACGGATTGATGTGTTTAGCTTATGGCAACTTATCCAATTACACTTGTTTCACCTTGTCATGTGAAACAAAAATGAACGCGTTTATGCTGTCCACGTTATTGGAGTATCCGAATGGCGGCTACAGGAGATAAATAACAGCCATCCTACAAATCTGTCGCCTGAGTTTATAACCACTACAGAATAGGTGCTCTGCACAGATTAAAAAGAGATCGAATAGTTATACCTATGTAGAAACCCACCGCATCTCCTCAAGATAACACCAAACCATGTGATACGCCTTAGTTCCTTTGGGTTACATCCCGCAATGACACGGATAATAGCCCCGTTTGCCACAACAGGTTAGTCAGGACAGTTTGCGGAGTTCGGAGAATAGATATACTCAGATGCCACCCCGGCCGCCCAGCCAAATTGTTATTCATAAAAGATATATCTTCAGACCACACAACTCCGGTAAGACTTTAACAACTGTTCCTGTGAATTAAATTATCAATTTGTTCACAAAACGTACTGATTTTCCATCCCACTTTGAAATGGAAAACCTTAAATTCATTATCAACTTACTTGCGTATTCTCTGAAATTTCTTTAAAAGGTTGATTTCCAAATGCTGAATTTGTCACCAGCGTTGATATGACTTCAGCTTACTTACCACTACTAGTTTGTGACGCTGAAAATAGCATGCAGTTTCGCATCGTGTGTGTTGTTAGCTTTACCAAGAATTGCTTCCTACAAAACAAGCATATAACCGAGACAAGCAGATTCCGACGCAAAAGGCTACAACAGTTATTGAAACAGTGTGCTCTCGTGAAAGCATGATAACAAGGCATTTATTATGGCCATATCTAACCTCGTTCTCACCTCGTTCTCATAGATGAACCTTCAAAAAATTCACTTTACCGATGGATACTAGAGTTCAAGTGTCAGGTTTCCTAAATCCCGATTTGACGTCGTAACTGTGCTAATGAAGAGCTAAATGTTTTTGGGCATAATGTTTATGTCGCTAACTCAAACCCAACCGTGTCCTGGATTTTTCAGTCTTTTATATTTTCTTCACTGACAAATCCAGTCATTTGGTACAAAGGTTATGTTAAATCATCATGATGTAACAAAAGTTTCAAATGTTATTTCAAATTTTGCCAGTAAAATTAAGTAAACGAGATTTCTAATCCATTTTTTTAAACAGAACTGAGATTGACAGGTTTTATATGGTGTGTCAATTCTGCTACCGTTATAAATAATCCATAAAGTTTACTTCGCTGTTATAAACTTCCGAGCTACCTGTATGGCTTCATAGCTCAGCTGGTAAAAGCGTTCCGCGTTGAGGCATGGTGTTTCTGTCGCTGGTTCGAATCCAGCCACAGCCCAGACTTTTCACAGTCAGGTCTTATATGAAGGCATAACTCTGTCAAACCACTTATTGATAATAATAAATATTTCCATTATCACGGCATGAGCTAATGTGTATTCGGATTAAACATACGCTTCGTTTCTTGGTATCAATGGTTGGAATAAAACGGAGTAATATGTCATAAATTCGGTTCCAATAAAGACCAACCGCAATAGGGTTGCATAGTGTTCGTTAGAGACAAATGATAAAAAGCAAGGAAAGCAAAGTAACGCAACATTGAGATAATACTATGCAATTATCATGTTTCTTTGTGATTTTTAATTACTGAGCGCAATTACTGGAACACAGCACACGCGTTTACGTAGATTACTTTATAAGGATTCATTCGAACTAGGTTTATTTTGTCCTACTCCCGTAAGCATTGTACGTTCTTTTTAAGATAAAATACCTGCATTCCATCGCAGTTCTTTCGAGGCAGTAGCATTAACCACTGTAATCTTCAACTTACTATGCGAAAGATCAAAACCCTTTCCTCAAATGTTCAGCAGAAATATGTGTACCTATTTACATAACTGTTGTTGTGTGCGATACAAATTGTATTTTAATCAAAACATCACACCATTCATCTTTAATTAGCTTCTCCTGACCGGCATTCTGTGAGCAGCTCAACCAAGTGTCCTTTTCACGGTGGTTTCCAAATAACCAGAATCATTAATCTGGAAACACAAAAGGTGAGTATATCACTGTGCATTTCAAAGTAAAACTAATTGCAACATTGTTAACAGAATATGCCATACTTTTTTAAATATCCTTACATTGGTGTTTGGATAATAAGATGATTGTGGAATTTTTTTGTCCAATGATAGCAAAGACTGTAAGTTTTAGAAAGAAAACTGCTGTTGAATGAAAACTTCAAACAATCTTTCATTAATGCAACCAAAACAGCTGCGATTTTCCAATAACTTGCAAGCAATAGTTACCCATAAGCTGTTTAAGCTACTTGGTACAACATCCAAATATCCAAATTACTTCACATAAAGCACCGGATGGTTCTGAACGTTAGAGAGCTATAAACAAACTTGTTCCCTTCAAAAAAAATATAAAGATTTGGGATTTTCCAGAACGTTCATGTGATATTGAAATGGTTCCTATCGTTCTCGGTAGCAAACAGCAGTAGTTTAACACATTGGTAGGTGAATCAATTGGCAACTTATTTATATTTTTACTCTTCATAACTCTATTCATCCGAACCTAACCTTGTCTCACGAAAGGAAATCAAACAGCAGTTTAGCATTCTTAGGTGTGCTTATCCCTAGGTGTGGGGATGGAACATTACAGCGATCGGTCCATCGCAAAGCAACATGGGGAGGACAATATCTCCAGTTCTCCAGATTTGCTCTCATAGCATACAAGCGTGGTTTGGTCAAAACCCCATTTTATAAGGCCAGTTATATTTGCACCCCCGACAGGATGCAGATAAAACAAAACATGCTGTGGAACACGTTGATGGCTAACGAATATCCTGAAAAGTTCATTGACATTCTTAGCAGGACGAACAAATGCAATGAGCCAGTGCAAACCGTTCAAAAGAAAAGATATATTCTTATTTTTGCAATTCAAAGGTGATCATCTGGAAATGATATAAAGTACAAATTGCAATGTGCCCTATCCCGTACGTACGCAGCTGCCCAATTACGTCTGGTCCAAACCACGAAAGGACTTGTTCTACACAATCGCGAACGCAATTTGTCTGAACATTCTGTCTCTCACGTTGTTTATCAGTTCACCCTCAGTTGCGGTGACATTAACATAGGCAGAACAGACCGACAGCTATCTCAGCGAGTGGCAGGACACGTCCCGAACTGGTTGAAACAACTCATGACACAATAATCTGAAACCAGTGAATCAGTTACTCGAAGCCCCGCATCATCGATATCCAGAAACCTCATGATAACAAGTTACCAGACTGATCCACTTAGATAGTTCAAAATATTGTTACATCAAAAGAACCCGAAGCTACTGGCCTTTAGCGAAGCCATGTTGATTAGAACTCATCAACCGGCGTTATGTGCACAAAAGTGGTTGAAACAGCCCATAGGGTTGCCGTGGTAGTGAGGACATAATGTGTGGTGTGAGAGTATACGTGTCCCTACCCTATCTATCGCTATTTGTGTGTCATATATAACTCGCATGTTTTACATTTGCGACTGATGAGAGTAAACGAAATGTTAACATATCGCAACATATGTCTTCTTACTGCATTGACAAATGTTCGTAGACAACAACTGTGTAATCAAAGTAAAAGCGAGATGCAGCGCGAATTGAGAGTAATTTTAAAAATGTCTTTATGGTATCAGAAGAGGTTTTCACAACGTGGTTTTTATTAGACTGCTTGAAATTTGAAAATTGACAGACAGAACAACGTTTCCGTTAAAATGACCATAAAAGTGTGAAACGTAAAACAGTCAAAAAATGCCGGAATTGCCGAGCCTAAACTAACCACTGAAAATAAAGCTCACAAGCAAGTGTGGGAGAACTTTTGCACATAACTTGGTCAAATCCAGTATGAGATCGACGGAACATTGGTCCTCAAGACTGGTTCTTAAGACCGTAACCTTAGTGCAAATGCGAATGTTGTCAACAACATGCACTATTCAAAGTCTTTTAAAAGGTAAAGCTGACACTTAGCGTGTCTTATCAAGGAAGAGCGCTTGAAATCTTCTGAAATGAAAGAATTGAAGTTATTCATGGGTGGTTCTCGACCTATGGTGTAAATTCAGGCCATTATGTTGTAAACCACGGCTGACTGGCGGCAATAGTGCTTGACCGAGCGACACGTTTTACCTGGATGATTACGAGCGTTAAATAACTTAGACAAGAGCCTCAGTGAATACAATGGAACAACTGTCAATTCATCGTTGGATAAGGCGAAAGCCATTAAATTCTGGGAGGGTGTTCTAAATTCAGCATATCCGGATGAAGAACTTAAGAGCCCCCTCAACAAACAGATTAATTTCAATCGTATTTTCCGTGGTCAGCTTCGGATCCAGCAACTTGGACAAAGAAAATTCAAATTGTGTAAACAGTGGTACTGCTAGTAATTGTCCCTGAAGATTCAAGCAAATTATCTCTGACTAATTGTTAAAACACAGGCAGTTGTCTTCACTCAGGTCCCTCGTTGAAGTATCATTGGAAACCAGTGTGCTAACACTCTGTATGACCCCACCTCTTATCCTAATCGGGTGGATAACACTCGTGGAATAACACTGAAACACAGACATCCTGAGAATGCAGCTATTAGTTAACTGTATCCGAAAAGATTTTCCTTCGCTTATTTTTGATCTTCCAATTTATAACGCATGCACTGAGTCGTTGAACTATTCGTCAAAAAAGTGCGCTACTTTACTTTTGCCCTTATTGAGTGGAAATCCACTGTGCGTGATTTAGCAGTTGGGGGTTTAAATAATTGTTAACAAAGTTGCTTTCATCGTCAAATTTACACCCCGGCTTTATGCGATTGGTGTACACAGCAGATTACGATCAGGAATTAACAAGGTTCATAGGAGTAACCATGATATCTAACATTTTTACAACTTAATAATCACAAACTATAAGCTAGGATGTGTCCCGGTGACAAAATTAATGAAACCTTCCTTCTTGAGATTGTTAGTAGGGCGTATATTCCTGAGACCAGCAGTGGGCGTACAGTCAGCTGATTTAAGAGTCACATGGGGGTGATGAGTCAGCTTAAGCTGAGATAAAACGGGCCAGATAATCTTTACCACATGTCGTTAGGACATTAAACAGAGATCCTAGAGTGTGTCCTTCATACCTGTTTCTGTCTTACTGGTTAGTAACGACGGTACCTCCGTACAGTATAGTGAAACGGGTAAATTAATTGAGGCATATTTTTCAATTTCACAGGGAAATGAGTATGAGTTGACAATCACTTTAATAGATATACTGAGTTTCAACTACAATCAAGGGCCAGAAACCGTTCACAACACTTCTGAACGCTTCCTAATGTGCATAGTGATGGCTGATAGTAAGAACAGAATTACTGGGTACGTTTACCTACTGTAATTAACAGTTGTGCAAGTTTTCTTGTCTAAGAAAGCTTGTCACCTAATTTATTCGCACGGTTTCATGGAGAAGCCTGTGATCTAAAACTTTGTTTGAAGAAACACCCTTTCAGCTCAACAAGGAAGAGTTGTTTAGCACTAGCAAGATCAGTACGTCAATACTAGTTGTAACACGTCAGTGTCGGGATAATTTTATAACTGACCACCACGCACTAGTGTGATAAGGTCATGGGGCATTACATGCAGAGATAAACTGTTTCACGTGTCACTCAGATATGAGATTAAAAGTGAACGAAAGAGTGCGTTAGTACTATGACAAAATGAGTTTCACGATGTGCCAACAATGAATTTCGGCCTGTTCGCTACCGATGCATGATGAACTACCGGTTTTATTGTTTGATTTCACGTATTTGTTAAGCATGAGACCATCTGATAAAACCTTTGCAAGATTGCAATATTTTGGCGGCTTACTTTGGAAGGAACAGCTCAACGTTTGTTGAATTACAAAGGTCTTAGTAGGAAGAAACTTCGGGGAGTATAATTTCATTAATCTATCACAAAACAAAGTTGATTGTGTTCTGTTTGACTGAATTAAGTGTAAAACTTGCGGAGGTAACCAATTCAATATGTGTTCCCATTGAAATCACACCTGAGAAAATGCAATAAAGGTTTCCAACACTATATCGTTGGCTCCAAACACTGTGGTCCATAAAAATCCGTTATAACAGCTACTAGCAATTACAGACGTTTATGTAAAGCCATCTTGAAAAATATTTTCACCCAACAGCAAAGTAAACAATCGATTTGCCGCAGAGATAATCATTTTTACTGCAAATCAAAATGTTGCGTTTCCGAAAATTGTTTTTAATTAATTTAAAACACTGAATGTTTTATTGAATACACCAATAACGATAAAAATGTGGCAAACAGACAATTTATTTTTATGCGCATGGAACTTCATCTCGATTTTCTTGCTATTCTCTTCAAAACCTTTCACTAAAAAATCATGAAAACATTAATTTTCACTTCAAATTTATAGCATGTTCCACAAGCCAATGCTCGGCATCGTAAGTAAGGTGTCGATGGGATTAGGTTACCCAATTATTTTTGAGAAGTCAGGCGGTCCGCTTTAAAGTACAATACCCACAAAATCGTAATCCTTCAAAATTTGATGTCACTGCCTTTGGTTTACCGACAGTATACGTTATAAATTACCCACTAAAAATATTCATTTTTATCCACGCACTTTGAGCAAGTTAGAGATAAAAAACTTCCAGTGTAACAAAATGAGCCCCAAACGGATCGTTTGTAGTAACTTGTGGTGACATTTTGTATACACAATTTAACCTAAGATATTGCTGTCTGCAGGAATAATCTGAGCAAAGTTGGAATTTGGTAGCATTTCTGTTAAACTTTCAGACGGTTTTTTCTTCAAAAACTAGTATCTAAAATGGGGTCTCCCTCTGAACAAATTCGCCCATAATAGAATATAAACCAAATTCGCTAACGGAAGTATGTACACTTCTTATTCCGGAGACAAAAGATTACAACAAAACAGAGAACTTAGGCATTCAAGAATTTGTAATCTTACCACGCAACGGGTGAAAAACTAACACAACACTTACTAAGTGCATCGAATTTGTATTTTAAACATAAAGTTAGTTTGGGTCTCTTCATTAATTGAACGAAAGAATGATTCGAAATTTTCAAACATTTTGTAGTTTGCACTTATTGACCTATTTGTTCTGGATGCAAAGTTGTCACTGTCAAAAAGTTTCTTTTGAAATAACCCAGTACTTGAACCCTGTTTATAAAACTTTATTTTCCGAAAGAAATGTTTTTACTACTCACCTATGATGGTCATCTTCATTTGACAGTCCGTCTGTGAATATCACTCGTTTGGTTCATTTGAAAGTGAGTGCGTTCTTGATGAGGGAGTGGAATGGTCATTTGATGAACCCACCTGCAACCCTTTTGAATACAGTCTGAGTGAGTTCCCCGTTTACCTATTAAGTCTATGAATAACGTACATCTTGGATGATCTCAAAGGATAGTTTTTACATCATTGAAAAATTTCAACATATTTTGCCAATCAAAACACGTGGATGACGACCTTAGAAAGTGTATGCATGTACAATCTTACATAAGCCGGAATACAAAACGATTTATTTAAAAGCTGGATAATCAAAAGCTTTTGCCAAATAATTACTTCTTGAACGTTTCTATTTTTTCATGACCGTCAGGTTGCGTTCGTTGATTTCAAGCGTTAGTTCATTTCATCTTGGAGGAATACACTTAGCTGCCATAACGGTTGAGTGACACTAGTGATTTACCTCATTAGCAAAAGCGAATGAGTTGAATAATTCTACTTATTTCTATAAAAGTCGGTCAAATAAAACATCTACCTGTAAACTGAGCGGTCACTTTGTTTAGTGAAAGGGCACTTAATATATTTATTCTAACTTATGCATGAATAATTTTATCAAGTCAAGAAAAAACAATTATAATGCGTACATAAAATAGTAGGTAGGTTTAAGGTTCCTCGATTATTTTGTAGTCACATACTATAGACGATATACTTAGTTCACCAACATTCTCTTTGACTGCAATATTTTTTAAAGTATCTTTTCTGATGCATCAAAACATTCTGAAAACATGAGAACTATTAAGAACGTTTACTATACGTCAAGCCACACGATATACAGGTATATATCTGCCATAGAAAATAATCCACTAAAACTTTGTTTTGTCTTATGTTTAGCGTTTATAAAAATATATATAGACTAATTACGTTGACATATTGCAAATTTGTCAGCATCTATGGATATTGTAGCTTAAACCTGTATGAGTCACTCATGCTAGCTGTTTACAACACGAATAAATGTGCATTTTACTTTTCAGCGTCAAATCTGAGATGCATCAGCTCGTGGAACGTTGGACGTTTCTCTGTTGTGCTAATGTATAAGGAAAGGGAAGATGATGGTTATACTGTATACTCACTGGTAAGTAAAGCGTCATCAATTGTGAATATTTCTCCAACTTTCGGCTACAGAACAAACGCCCTTTGATTTGAACCATTGTTTTCAACGGTTGGCTCAAGTTTAACATTCTTCATTTTGGAAACTGTATATTTTGCTTCTAATTATCTAGCCAACTTTGGTATGCTGAGTCTGAGTCCAGCCAATGCTTAGAGTTTTCATGAGTGAATCTCTTCGAAACTAACAAATCTTCACGGCTCCTTCCTAGTAATATAATACATAACAGTGATTGGTAGATTTCAACATGTGGGTTTCAAGACACTCTGCTCGTTGGCCATTTTCACAGATTATTTCTGGATATCGTGTGTTGTAAAGGGATGGGCGGGTAGGTGAATCCAAACGCAAACCTTCTCAGCTCGCGGAATGACTTTACAGTACAACAAACATAGCCTTACAACATCTGAGCAATCTGTCACTCTTTTTGTTTTGACTGGTGTGGAAGGCTACATTTTTCGTAATTTGATCTATTTTAAATTTTGGAAAAGTTCTTCACCAGAAATGCTTAGTAATAGCAGGACAAATTTAAAACGGCTCCGAATATCAATCAATAAGGTGTGCACTTGTTATGGTATACACCTAGACAACGTTGGATTACTGTGTTTGCTGGTGAAAATAGAAGGGTTGTGATAAAAATTCAAAGATGTAAGCTGTTCAACATATAAAATGAATCATGCCATCGCCATGTTGACTTGTCAATACGGTCTTTATTGTTGCATATTAAGATTGTATGAACAGATTCAGGTTGTATTTCGAGTTGTTATAATTCGAACATAGGCAGTATGATGATCTGGTAATAAAACCTTCAAAACATCAATTTGTCACTGTGATGTTACGATAATACTAAAATGAAGATGGGATAGTTGCGTCATCTAAAACGAAAGTCATCAAAATGTTCTTTGAATCACTGAAGCTATCATGAAAAGCAGGAGATTTCTGTTTCTTGTAGTAGGCCTGAATATATGTTCTAAACATCGCCAACTAGTTCCAAGGTATATAAGACTCAACTTGTTTTTGATTCGTCATGCGATCCTCCCGCAATTTTTTATGATATTTAAAAATCACCTAAAACTTTACTATGGTCTATGAAAGTGCAATAGCATTCTGAACGCGTAGTTCACCATTGTCATTGCTTTACCACAGAAAAAATACAAAATAATTTTCTTGACTTAGTTAGTTTGGCCGAATCATTGTAAATAAACGATCAGCAGAGGTATCATGTACAATTCGGTTCGTCCTAAAATAACCTTGATGAAGGTTGAGTTAAAGTTTTAAAGTATTTGTTTACCATGGGTTTAGCCGTAAGTGCCAATCATGATCCAGCCCGACTTGTACAGTTAATCGTGTCATTTAAGTCCTGTTGGTTTTGTTTCCATGCTAGTCACATGTTTACGACTGATGAGAGTGTGTGAAATGAATTCCTGTGGTAATTTGTATCTTCTGACTACTCTGTTTAAGGTATTGCGTTGGCGCTTTCTTCAAAAACTACCAATAATCGAACTTCAAAGTGAAACCATCTAAAACCACTCTTGTTCATATAGGCTTAAAGTGTTTAGGTATAAAAGAAATTCAATAACGACGTTGGTGATCGTAGTTTTTGTTCATAAAGAAGCTAATTTAATGAATCTCAGTGACCAACTTTGAACAAATTAAATAATCTTGTGAGTTAAACATCACCCACAATTGATCGCAGCTGTCGCATCCCCATAGACTTTCCAGTCGACCCCTTTCGAAAAGAAGCACTAGACTCGAGTTTAACTCTCATTAGAGCTCGTCAGTAGTGCATATCATCGCCACTGCCAGGACTTGAACCACGGACATGCTGTTCATGAGGCAACCGTGTTTACTACTTCGCCATTGACCTCACGTTAGGCACGACTGAATTATCATATGTGAACGCTCAACCACTTTCACTTGTGAGTAATGATCAGGTTGCCCGATCGCCTCGAAAGCGAAACTCGAGTCTAGTGCTTCTTTTCGAAAGGGGCCGACTGGAAAGTCTATGGGGATGTGACAGCTGCGATCGATTGTGGGTGATGTTTTAACTTGAAATTAACCAAATCCCCGACTACTCATTAGTAATCTTGTGAGTGTTCATTTCTTCGACTTCATCGCATAAACCGTTGTTAAAAATCTCTTGCTTGTACTCATGTACTACATTATATCGGTTGATATTGCGCTTCAACAAAATGTAGTGAGGTACCAAGCGCGAAGTTCTCGTAGCCCAATATGACGTATCGAAAGAGACAAAGGGCAAATGCGTGAATATCCGAGTCAACATTGGTTCACTTAATATTTATACACTGTAGAAAGTCAACCACTAAAACGTAAGGTTACTACACATCACGTAAACGAATACTACTAACATTTCAGTGCGCACGGTATTGTGAGAACGTTTGCAAATTATTTACCAGGTTTGCACCAAATAAAAATTCATTCTTTGAAACCCAGGCGAGTGTTGCTGGAAATTTAAATACCTCCGAATAAAGGATATTGAACTGCATGTTTTAATTCTGCCTAAATACTCATTAAAGCAACACCTTGAAGTCCTACTTGGTCGTTCAACAAGAATATATTCACACCAGCAAATTTGATATAACGTGCGCAGTCACCCTTATCTGTCGTAAAATTATCCATAACAAAACTCTGCAAAAGATACAAGATACTGGCCGATTTTCTGACCTTTGTTTCAATCTACTGTTAGATATTGATCCATTCACCACTGTGTGGCTTATTGTCACAGTTTTTCTTTACAGCCAACGTGAAATAATGGGCACACGTGCCTGAAAATGCGCTGTAATTTGTTAAGATCAACGTGGTTTTTAGTGTAAATTTATGTTGTTGACATTATTTTATTTTATTGTCAATGACCCACACTAAACTGTAGTTCTCAAGCCGCAGAACGTAAACTGTCTACCTTCTGGGGTTTTATTGAAAAGTCGAACCAAATGTGAGCAGAATTTTCGCCCGTATTTCCGGTCTTCGAAGACACATGAATTGCACGTTGCTCAACCGGTGGTCGAAGTCTCAGAAAATACATTGCTAATAAAGCATTGAAACCATTTGAACGATTTTATTTATCAAAATTAAGATAGATCAGAGCATGAACAAAAGATGTTTGAAGTGCAGAAGAATAGTTCACTGAAGAGTTATTCAAACCTCAATCGCGTTTATTGCAGGACAGTCACGATAATACAGTTTATACTCATTTGTATCGAGTCACACTAACTGATATAGCACCACGCATTTGATGACTTCTGGATAAAATAACTTTTATTTGGCTTTGTTTAATCAGCAGTCAAAGGTATCACTGTTTGTGGTTATCCAACGTTTGCACTAAAAATAACCGCAACTTAAAGATATTCTAAGAATTTCAAAACTGATCAAAGCCATTTGAGACTGACGTTACATATAATACTTTTTGCAGAAACGTTTTTTAATATATTCAAACAAGTGTTCAGAATGTAATACATGGTAATATGCAAAACAAAAACCTAACTCAGAGCTCGCATCCAGGAAATAAACAAACTCTGTGAATAGTAACTTCGCCTGCAAATCATGACAGAGTTGTTTCGGGAATCCACTTAAATACGAAACATAATCGGGACGTTACGATAACTGGATCTTAAAGTGAGTTGATCGACTAACAAAAGTTTGTGTACAGTGTACAGTGTGTCGTACAGTTGTACAGCCGATTTCACACCACAACCAACCGAGCTACTCATATTTGAACGGAAAGTGACGTTCACGACCTCATTACCGGAATGAATGTCTTTTATTGCTGGTATTGTTGGTGAAATCTATTAGCAGTTGAGCGCTTAAACGGTTGCTTAGATACAC
Source organism: Paragonimus skrjabini miyazakii (assembly GCA_014338405.1). Lineage (NCBI taxonomy): Eukaryota > Metazoa > Platyhelminthes > Trematoda > Plagiorchiida > Troglotrematidae > Paragonimus > Paragonimus skrjabini miyazakii. Next base: position 59,713 of record JTDE01000896.1, read on the forward strand.
CGTTTAGTAACGTAAAATAAAACTGTTGTCATTGGTATATTGGTGAAAACACATCAAAACACTGATAGAATAGCCTTGCTTGAATCACAGGTTGAACATCTGAAATATTGCTCTTTTCCAGTTATCTTAAGATCACAAAACTTAATGGATGCCATTGCATGTGTCTAGATGAATGGCAAGTTAATTATTAAATTCCACATTATATTCCACTCACTCATTCATTAGTAGACAGAAAGCGAGTAGTTACAAATGCCGGAACTATGCTGTGCCAGTTGGATTTGCTGGAAGCAGTTTCTACTTCATGTTTTCTACCAAGTTGGAATTTCCTAACTGTTTTGCTCCTAGCCGTTTTCCAAACATCAACTATTGAGTGTCAATTACACCGTTTCCGTCACAAGATTTTCACTGCAACTTTCAGTAGATTTTACCGCTGCAAATAGCGTCGGTGTGTACATATGTCATGAATGGCCTTTTAACTCATCACAAAAGATATTTAAAACCTTGTCCGTGTGAATGATAACTTCTGCTTTAACTGTTTGCAAAGGTTTGACACTGAAATTGATAGTGTTGATTGGTTCCATTTATAATTATCCATCACAAACACCTAACAGTATGAGCCTACCAATTCATCGTGGTTCTTAAGATTTATACCTGCAGTCTGATGTGATGAAACATTTCATATTGTTGTGTCTTTCCTATGCGTACTTCATAATTCATTTTTCTTAAGGGTAATGAAGACGAGCATATACAGCCCCAAGCAATTATCCTGATCGAATAAAAACAATTACACACGCATAACTAAGTCACATGTAGCACAATATTGAAGAATTTACGAACAGAGCGAGCAGGCAGTGTCGGCAGCGTAATAAGCATATTATTGGTTAGCCCATGTTAACGAAAATAATTCGCGTGAATATAAAAACACATACTAATGGCAAACAAATACGCAATTTCTTATGAGCAGTGACTATGATCGAGCGCTAACGCACACGGCACACCAACAGTTCAAAACTACGCAGTAAAATTCGGCATTTGTGTAGAATGAATGGCAATAAAACAGTCTTACTTTGAAACCCTTGAGTAATGGCTTGGCGCACCTTTTTAAACCAGTGAATGCTCTTAACAGAACAGAGTAATGCAGTGTACAAGTACGATCCACAGTTAACCTGAGTATAAAAAGACAAGAGAAAATTGTCCGTTACTCAAGGAAGAGAGGAGTTACTAGGATGGGTCAGGTTAAAAAACGTGTTTCTTAATACAAAGAGTCGAACATCAACAAACAGGTTATTCCGTGCTCATTGGAGACCCGCACAGATCTTCTTATGTCATGCGAATTTCTAATTAAAAAACATATTCGCTTCGTTAGTGGTGCCTACTATACGGCCGGTAGATTTATATAGCATGCATTAGAAATCACTTGAAATGCAAGAGTTCCACTAATGGTTTACAGTTCAGCGAACTTGAGGGGTAAAGCTAACACCAGATATAAATCATACTAAGTCTACTGTGGAAATCTATTTATTACTCCGACTCTATAGTCATTTCCTTCATCTTTGTTACCATTTTTATGTGAACATCTAAAATAAATGTCAACTCGGCACTTGCAAGTATACCACGTACAGTGTCATCAGAAAGCTGCCATTCACTAACATTTGGGGCTACCATAGAAAAAGTGCTAAACTTGGCTACCAAACAAATAGCAGTCGGAAAATACAAATATTTATAATGACTTGGTTTATTCAAAATCCGAATTTTTAATTTAACTAGACTGTGTTGTATACTCAGCCATCGGCGCTCTTCATTTTAGCCATTGCTACTACGGATCTCTTTAAAAAATATTTGAACTCACTTAAATGACTACCTAATTCTGAAAGAGTTATAAGTGTGTACATCTTAATTAGTCACTGAAAAGTAACAAATACTTATTGTTTAGTTTCAATTCCGTGCTCGGCTTGAATTCAGAGTCAGTCGCATTCACATACTACGAGAGACATTTCAATCTAATCCATTTATTAGTGAGAAAGGCAAGGTATATAGTTGTATACATTTGTTATTTCTGTCATCAGCAATTGGGATGGTGTGAATTATTTCTTGAAACATCTCAATAAAAGTGAATCAAACATCACGCTGATCGTCAAAATAAAACAAGACAGGGACTAACTGCAATTTTTGGAATGACTGACGCGTAGTATAAGGCAGCACCGAGCAATCGGCATGTGATCTAAGACGACGGATGTGCAGAACTGCATCAGCCAAAACTCTGCACATTCTAGGTAAATCTAAGTGAATACAATAAACTTACTATTCCAACAGTTGTTATGTTGTACACAGATACTTATGATATGATATGGCCTAGAATAAAGCGGTCGGTCGGTAGGGTTGTAAACTTTAGTATAAAATGTCCCTTCAAAGATAACTGAGAACCTAAATTTATTTCACAGGTGTGTAAAGGCCGAGAATATTTCTTGGGTTAGAATAATGCGGACATCGTGTTTACATTCTGAAATGTTTACCACTGTTCAATTCTGGTATTCTGGGTTAAGTTCATCCAGCCTGACAGAACAACAACTGTATTTATCGACTGACAACAGAAATTGGATTCTATCGGAGTTTGTCATACAGGTAGTATGAGTAATGTTTAGACTATATAACGCAAGATAAGATCCACAAACATAAGGTTGATCGCAGAATGCATTGAAGCCACAGAGACTAATTGGGTTGTAAGTGGGCAGACGTTTTCCGGTTTTCGGTTCATAGCCAACATAGGGCTGGGGCATAAACGACGATTCATATCACTCATCAGAATTGTTACTTCTCTGTGTCTTTTGGAAATAACTCTGGAATTGGAGCATCTCAACAAATATAATGCTTTCAAATCTTTCGTTACTTCCACAAGCTACCAATTTGCCGAATTTGGATACTTGAGCGTGTCCCGAACTTCGGCTTTTTAATCCTTGAGCAGTAAACACATCTTCACGCTAAGAACTCATTTGTTTGATCTGAAGAAACTTACAATTCAGGCGGGAAACACTGTAGATGGATATACCTACTGAATATCCGAGAGAGTTTTGAACAGTGAATGTTTAGTCTGCCATTAACATGTTTCAAATGAACAAATTGTTATTGATTTTTCATCGGTATTAAAAAACTGATGTCTCACAAAGTAGCAGTTGAACCACGCTTAAAACAGTTAACTTGAGCGTTCAATTAGACAAATTAGACGAATACGTTTTTCCGGTTGAAGTACAGTTGAAAGGACCTGATGAAAACGAACCATCAAGTGGGGTTCATATAACAAATAAGCCATATTTTTGATCAAGTTTCGCTTTGATAATCAAACCAAAATATAATATTCATCATATTATGGAATTTCAGTCGCGAAGTTTACTTCTTCAGTAGCCTAAAAGCAAGGCAGGTTACTGAACCACCACAAGAAACAGTATTCATCATCGACGTTACAAACAAAACATGTAATGTCAAATCTAGAAATCACACTTGTGATCAAATCTTTCACTTAGTATTTACTAAAGTTACGGTATACTGATCAAAACATTAGGGCATTCCGTTGTAGGACTTTTAATAAACAAAACTCAACCAGTAGATTAAAGCAAATATACCTTTACAAAGAGAGCAGAAGACGTTAATTTTAAAAATCTGAGATGGAAAGTTTACAGTTATGTAATTGACCATGTTTTATACATACAACCGTTTATGTGGACAAAACGGACGGTGTGTAAACGCAGGTACACATGAGGATTCGAATAGGTGATCATTGTGGAAAAACAATGTGAACTGAATAAACACGAAATTTTGTGGTTTATAGGAATCTAGGAGCGTTTTGTCGGTCTAACTGTCGATAACTAAAAGGTTTTCAGAAAAAATGAAATGAAACTCGCCGGATAAGGAGAGACTTTGTCATAAAGCATGCTAGCATGCAATGAAATTTCTTGTGCACAAAGGAACAGCAATAAAATACTTTCATTGCAGAATATCAGTTGGCAAGCAAAAACAGTCTTCCAACATCCTAAAAATTTCATTTTCTTGATGACTACCAGCTTAGTGTTTGGAAAATGAAATGTTTAGTAATACATAATACTTCGTATTCAGAGAGCTATTGAAAAAAGGGTAACTAGTAAACTTACACCTATTATCAGTTAGCTCCTATTGAGGGTTTAAGCACAAAATGTTGAGCATGCCGTATTTCTCGCGAACAATAAAACTTTCAGTTTTAAAATTGTCATGATACGCAGGATATCCTGAGATAGAACATAAGGTGTAATACATATTAAATAGTTTTAGTTAATGCGTTTTAATGGCTTTAAGGATAAAATTGCACTGTTGCACGTTAGATATGTTATCATAAACTGTCGCATGAATATCGGAGGTCTCAGATTCAAAATTGTATTCGTTCTTTTCTCTGTTTGTTAAAACAATTATCTCAGAATCCATCTTCAAAATACGTCTTTACTAATTGCATATATTTTAATAGATTCAATTTCGAAGAGTACTTTTGACTTAGTGAAAGGATCACTTTTGGGATGTGTTGGTAATTCGAGGAATGAAATAAGTATTTTTGTCCAAACATGTTGTCATGTGATCATTTTAATTTTTGTCTCGTTTCGGGGCTTTCTAGTCACGCTCAAACCGTGTGCAGTTGATAATAATTTTGTAAATATTTTCAGACAGTTTCCAAAGCCCAGTGACCGTTCTTTCTTTAAATAAGGCCTACGGTGAAATCCCTGAGGTGCTTCCGTCAACCGCAAACAAATACCACAACTCCACACCAATATGGCTTGCACGTGGTTTACAGTTGCCGGCATTACTAATGGATCAATCTCTAGAAGCATCTCACTCGAGTGGTCAAATTTTGAAAACTGATCTTTTGAAGGACAAACCATCTGTCATCTACGAACTGGCAGTTCGAAGAGCTTGTAAGTCCTTTTGATGTAAACGCTATCTATAAGTATCACAGACAGACACACCATATAGTCAAGCAAATCTTTTCCACTGTCGTGATTTTCTTGATCCATTTTTTGGAATGAAACAACTTGTACCGAAATATGTGGTAAATTGTCTAAGTGTTTTAGAAAAAAATTTGTTCAAATGTATTTACTTTTTAAAATTCACCCCCCTTTCTATCGATAGTTGGCTACTGTGACGATGAACGTGCGTCATGCGACAAAGGTTGCGATCACGATGTTCGTAATCGAATGTTCTGCTATCGAACCTGCGTATCTGACGACCGAAAGTGCGGTAGGTGAAATCACATGTAATATTTTTAAAGTCGGTCCATACTCTTTGACTGTCTACTAGCAGTATGGATATAACATTAAACTATAGCCAACATTCTGGTTCATCTTGAATTTTGACCAGCTCGAAACACTGTTCAGTGGCTCACAGTATTTATTGACGTTCCTTACCCAAGATATCTGAACCGATGTGAGGAGGAAAGACGTTCCATACATCCTCAGCATTGACGTATTCGGGACATACTTACAATCACATGCAGTCCAACGTCCGAATTTTTTATTCTGTTAGGTATGCTAATTGACCAAACCACAGTTGTTCAATCTAATTGTACTACAATGCCGTTTACATCAATGACGTGCATCAAGAGTCAATGTCATCATACTGATAATAGATATAAGACCTTGAGAAAATGAGTTATGCTGTGTTATACGTGTGTGCTCACGACACGAAATACTCAGTCAAGCAGTAAGTGAAACATGTATAAAAATAAACAAGATTGCCTTGGCATTTAACTAGCCAGAATGAATGTGTTCCAAACTTTAGAACTCAACTACGGGAAGCGGTTTCTGTGAAGGAAACAAAGAATACTGTATATCCGTTTGGTTGTAGTCATCACAATAAATCACTGCTTAATTCATTCCTTCTGTTCATTAGGACTTTATTTGAACGTTTGACAATTAAGTGGCGACGAGATTTTTTAACGGAGTACCAATTTTAGTGCATTTTTAGATTTGACAGCGAGCCTCTTGTCATCTAGATGAAACAAATAACTTTTGGTGCTATCCTTGTTTAGAAACAATCAAGTGTTTTAAATTCTTCAACCCCCTTTTGATTTTTGATCTTCAATAAACGATTGCTTTTATTTCTTGACGTTTATAATATAGAAAAGTCTACATATAGCTCACTCTACGAAAACAATTCGACAGCCCATGTTAACTATGTTATGTGAACGATCAGCGATAAGGTTTCATTAATCTTATTAGGTACAAATCAAGAACAAATTGTGGTCGCCATGGAAACTGCAATTATGAATGTGTTTGTCATTCAGTGAACAATTTGGACACAATAAGGTTTAACAGTTACAAATCTAGTCGTTTCATTGGAGAATTACCAAACAGTGCAATTTTGATCTCAACACGACACGAACTGGAATGTGTGATGGACAGCAGGTAGTCTTGAAGAAGACCATAAAGATGGAAAAGAACGGGCAAAACAGAGTAATTCAGATGGGACCAACTTTTACTGGGCTGGTTGATTGTTAAATAAGACATGCTATCAAAACGTTTTCAAGAAGAATCACCAAGTTTTGGAGCATCTTTAAGTCATTTTTGAGTCGAATGTGTAAAATACAAAAGATTTTTACATATGAAAAATTATTATTTATTTTCAAACTGTGTTGTTTGTTGAACTTCTTGAGCACTGAAACCTAACGGAGATTTGGGAACAGATCAGCACTACATTCTACGTCTAACGCATGCTGATCACCAACATTTCCTGGACTATTTAGCAAGGAACTAGTAACATTCTTTGCAAATAAATTACAAACCAAACGAACATGGCGGGATAGACTTTTGAGAATAACAAAAAGCTTAAAGGCTTTTTCGAAAAAGTTGTGCAAACTACAATCAAGTGACTGTTTTATTGTGAATGTATCCAAAAAAATGTGACTGTACTGACAATGAAATTGTAAACAGTACTTCGCTAAATGCCAAACCTCCACGTGCAATGCTAGAAAGCTCTGTTTTAGGGTTGAATAAGTATCTCTTTCATTCCCACAAAAGCAGAATACTGGTTTCAGAAAGAATCAGTGGAGCCAGGATCAAAAAAGAAATGCCAGTGACTGACAAATGCATTAGCTTGCCCATTTTTGTGTGCTGTTTAACTGGAATGGCGTCGTTCAATGCAGGCAAACAATCAACCACCAATGCGGCCGCCATCGTTTACTTTGATGAGAGTTTCTCCAAAGCAACTAGATTCAAAGTAATGCACTGCCGTACTGATTAGGCATTAACAATCTGCCATACGAGTACACTGACAATTGACTGTTAACCTCTGATTTTAGTGAGGTTAATCGTAAGTATTACTCACTAGTCTCATACAAGTTCGTCATTTCAGATAAGAATCACGTTATATGTATGGGAATGATAGTCCTGCGTGAAACAATTTTATATCCTTGGCTAACTATTCCAAACATCACATCTAAACAGCTCAGAGTAACCTGCATAACAGCTTTAAAGGTGAGGTTTCTTTCCTCCGCTGGCCAGCTAAAAACTTATGCAAGTTTTACCTGTTTGTCCGTGATGTGTACTTATAAATATACACTGGTCATAGGTGAGCCCCTGTTTTCACTGGTAACATGACAAGTTTGTTGAGTTTTTTCATTGTGAATGTGATTGATACAATCCAGGAATTCAAACGTGATAGCTTACTAGACGTGAACAAGATTCTTTTCGAATACATTAATAGTCCTGTTAAAACTAACGCGTGTGGGGTTGTTGTTCAAGGAGACAATAAGTTCAGGTTGCAACCAGAAAGACGACCGGTCAAAACTTTGTTCACACAAGTTCTGTGTGATGAGTTCAAGTAGGAATGAAACCGATCGTACGGCGTCTGTTTATGAGTAAACAAATATGAGCCTAAAAACTTATTCTACAATATACTGATATGACCTAGTGAAAAACAAAATGATAGCCGGTGAAAATTAAGTATGAGCAACAGTTATTTGGTTGTGAGAGTACAAAACATTTTTACTTGGCAACAATAGGTGTATTCACGTTTCGTAATTGTTACGAGACAGTGTGATCATTCTCTGTAGTCTTTTAATTATCTATCAAATGGTATTAATCGTTCCATTAGAAATATTTGAAAAAATAATTGTTGTTGAAGTGAGCCAACCTAAGTAATTCAAGCAAAGCAATGTCACTGAGCACAGTGAGTTCTCCAATAAACGTGCTTTGTTTTAAATAAGCGGTCAGTAACTTGTCTTCGAGTTACGTATATCACTCATTTCAGACTGGACGGAATACGTAACCCAATGCACGTGTTAACAGCGCTTGCAGAACTTGTCGTTTCCATAGCGGAGCTTTTGGTCTTGGTTTACCAGTAAATATAATTGATGACTGGTGAAAACTACAAAAACCTGGTATTGCTTGCAACAACTTCTGACCATTGGACAAACTTACCTGTTCCACTTTGTCTTTTGAAATAGTTGTTGATCTTCTTCAGAAGTTGTGGCTTTGCCAAGGTACATTTGTGGTTCAAAGCTGGCACCGTTGTCATACTTGGGTTAGTTGCACGGACAGAACACAATATCTTTAGTTGTAATGAAGATTTGATAGCTCATTCACCCCTACCCGACAGCTGCTATGCGACAGACCAAACGAGGCGTTTTAATGACGATGACGAACTGTTTTAGGTACGGTTACATGACCTTGGGTAATCTGCTGTTGACTCAGTCTGATAGAGACTCATAAGTTACACTAACTGTTTTTCTCGTGTGGCCAGTATTACACACGCCACACAAAAACCTGGACCGAAGTACACGAAGTTAGACAGCAGACTCTTGAAAAAATTCATTTTTGGCGTTACCACATTGTTGTAGTAAGAACAAAGTGAATGTGCAGCTCATGTGCCAAATATGTTGTCAGTAGCAGTTTAAATCACTTTGATGACTGTTTTAGCTAACTCACTGTCTTCTTTATATTAAACTTGTATTAACGATTTTCTTTTCAGTTAAGTGTGGATGGTTATGCAAGCAAATTCTATTAAGTCCTTTCTCTAACTATAAATAATGTATGTATGGGGTGTCCACTTGTCCTAATAACATCACTCATAAATACTTCTAACCTGGTGACCGACAAAACAAACATTTTGATAACTTTTCCCTAGTATTCAGAGCATATTTACTGCAATTACCTTGTCGACTGGTTCACTCATGTATTGCGCACCAGATTCAGCTATCATCATTATGACATAGAAGCAAATCTACAAATTTCTGTTCGCTGTTCATTTCTGGTTCCACTGTAAATAAAGCGTCTTGGCCAAAAAAATTAGAATCTCTCTGGATAAAAGTAAAACTAACTTTTTATCAGATTAATCTGTGCGTTTTTTTTCACAAATCTAATATACACACTGAACTATCCAATCGGCTGACTTCAGTTGCTCATCTTCCAGCGTTATCATGAAGATGTGTTAAAACAGGAGTACGGATGTGGGACGCATTTTCTTACCGTTTGTTTACAGTAGGTTTTATTGCTAATCCCATCGAATACGTTGTAAGCACATTGATTAACGGTATGTAAAACATGATTATTGATAGTCGGGTGCACTTGTAGTTGCATTTTACACATGACACAGAATGATCTATGGTTTCCTTTAATGAGGCGCGATTAACTGAAGTGTTTTGCCTGGGTTAGTTAGCAACTTTACTCAAATTACACGAGCAAGTGAAGAAGAAAAACTGTGTTCTTGAAGACTATGCTTGACGAACTCTAATTCCTGTGACTTACTATCGAATGTTTGTTGGGTTTCTACTGACATGCTAGGCATTACTTTTACCGTACTAATCTTTCCAGCTTTTCCTGTCTAACAGATTCTCCGCAATGGGATTCATGTCAGTTCGAGGCCAGCTATCAAGGAGAATGGGAGCTCATTAAACCCCGTCAAAGCGTTTCAAATGAACAAATGGCGTACACAGCACTTCAGCTTACAATTGCCGGAAAACACATCCACATACGCTCTTTGGAAAGTCCTGATCAGCAAGAAGTATCATTTCAATGTGTTCGAAAAGCCAGCGAAACCATCGGTGATTGGTTTGTGATAAGATCAGTCAACCAAATGAACGGCTGGTGAGAAAAGACTGATATTATCTGGGGTCTGTGCAGTAGTGAATAGATTCAGTTAAACAGAATGCTCACTTTATTAACAGTGAAACAAAAAATGTAATGCTATCTAAATCGTAAAACCGTAAAACTGACAGCTTCCTAGAAAAAACAGAAGGGCCAACAGTACAGAAAGTGAAAAACTATCTAATACAAAAACGCATTTAATGTAGCTACCATCAAGTATACTACAAAGTTGACTACAATATATCAAAGCTTTCAATCAATCAGTTTGTCTGTAGAAGTCTGGCTTGCCATAAAATAAACGAAATTTCTGATAAACTTTCAAAAGTGTATTTTATATCGTTTTAACGTACACTTGTACAATCTGATTTATCTGTCTTAAAACTAACTAAAAGATACCATGGAAAAGTGAGGTAAGGTTTGATTAACATTTTGCTTCAGGTTATTTACTATCGGCCAACGGCGCACTTTTAAGTCTGCCAACTTTTCATTTTTTCAAACCATTGGGGGTTGTTAAAACTTTATGAATATAAGCAAGGTACTTGATGTATAGTTCCTCACTCAATTGAGTAAACATCGGGGCAAGGAAATACTCACGAGATTTACTTGAGATTTATTCCCATAAATGTTCACTTTGTCTCCTCGTTGTCTGCACTCTGGTTGTTGACATTTGATAAAGGTTGCAGATTTGTGCTTAATTTGTATATCAGTGATCACTGAGAAAAGAATTCAAAACAATGTCAGTAGTTGCTTCCGGAATACTGTTTTATTTTCATTCAAACGTTTCTACGTGTAATAGCTGCAGATCTCTACATGGTAAAACAAGTCAAAAAGCGATACATACAATGTGCTATAGACTGTATCACGGTGACAGTATGGAACCCCTAAACGCATAAGCTGGAAATCTGTAAACAACTCAAGGGATCGAACAAAGTATAATTAGAAGAGACTCTATAAAAGGACAGAATTGGCGGGTAAAAATTGCCGGCCAGAAATGCGGTTTTAACAACCGCATTTGTACAAAACCGCAACTGTTGTTTTGACTGAAACCACTTTATTCTAAAGACAGAAGAGTTCATTATTGAACACAAAGACGAGGGATACGTTCGCTCGAATAAGACAACAAACCGCTAGTGAAATATGTTTCGCAAAAAACCTTTCGATAAGATAACATATTACAACAAAACAGTTTCAGTGATTCAAACACTTTACAGTAGCCGCTTCCATAAGATTTCCTTTACTTGACGTAATCAATATTAGACAATTTATACAATCTAACAGTAAAATGATGACATAGTGGTTTGAGCATAAACATACCATGACAGTTAGCATGGAAAAAATAAGAGATTCTTTCATACGTAATAGGCAAATCATATTCGGTGAATTTATAAAAATCGAAGTGGGAAATTATCATTAAAAATAGGTGTATCGGTGCAATAACATTTGACGTTTTACCATATATCGTTGGCCATAAGTGGAAGATATCAGACAACCAACTTTAGTCAGTTGTTAATTAATTTTACATATATGCCAATCGCGAAGAGATATCAATCCTGAGTGAAAATTGTTTTCCATCAAATTTTGACTTTGTGTGAATATTGATGAACTGTGCACAAATAAATCGAGTACTTTACAGTGAATTCAACTCAAGGTAACAGACGTTCGGTAATAAATTTGATGCACTTCGTTTGTGGTGTACATTCATAGTACAATAGATCGCCCCGGAGTGCCGAACACCAGGCAATATTTCTGTGGTTAAACAGAGCTAAATTCATGTGCAATTCCATCAGTCTATCAACCATTGGTTATGCCGGTCCGTAACTTATCCTTCTCTCATGAATAAAAAAATTATTTTCCTCGATGGATATTTCGTAAGACAGGAAAATTGCTGAATATAAAACTTTGAACCAGAAGCTAAATATTAAAACCACCAATCTGACAACATCTTTCTGGTATTGGGTTAGATTCCCGAATGGGTGCCGAATATGTGAAACTCATTTGATTTGAACCAGCTTCCTACTATTTTGCTGGGGTAACTAGGCCCACCTACTTGTATAAGAGTTCTTTTGGTACTTGAATGACACTGTACTATTCGCACCAAATCGTTGACTTGTCTGTCAGTGAAGACTTTTGATAATAGACATTTCGAAACAATTGGTTCCATTGAACAGATTGAACAAAGCAGTTAGAACACGAACACTGGTAGATGCAAGCATTTCGTATTGACTCGTCAGTACCAATTTACAATAACACGGGTGCGTATTTTATAACAAACAGCTAGAGGGGTGGATTATCAATTAGCGGGTTAAGATAGGTCATTAGGTCCAGGGAAGGGTCAAATTCACAAGCAGTTGTTTCTGAACACAGAGAGCTGGCTTGAGTCGATTGGTTGCGACTGCTTCGGCAAACCGTAAGAATCTTGAGTTTGAATGACGTAGCAGGATTCTGAATGCACAAGATGGATCGATAGCGTGACCAGTGGTCAGGACGTGTCTAGCGACTGAGGAAGCTGGCTGTTTACGCGTTTCAACAACATTGCTGTTCTCCGGCAACACGGACTTCTGCACCCATTTAGGTAGATGTTCCTTCATTCTGGAGCTCAGGCATCTCTCGGTTCTGCCTATGTAACTTTCTCCGCAGTTACATACAAATTGGTAAATATAATGTGAAGTGGCATCGATTGGCTGATCTCCTTTGACTGAAGGCACTGGTAACTCCTGGGTCCGAGCGATTACACGGAGTTCAGCTGCATTGAAAGTTCGCTTAATCGAATTCCTCAACCGTTGTGTTGTTTGGTGCATGACATAATCACCCTTAAAAGGCAGCTCTATGTAAACCTTCTTTTTCCCTACAGTGACCATCTCTTCGGATGGATGGAACAGTTTGAACCAAGCAGTTAGAACACGAACACTGGCACAGTAGACAAAACGTGCCATCCGAAGAGATGGTCACTGTAGGGAAAAAGAAGGCTTACATAGAGCTGCCTTTTAAGGGTGATTATGTCATGCACCAAACAACACAACGGTTGAGGAATTCGATTAAGCGAACTTTCAATGCAGCTGAACTCCGTGTAATCGCTCGGACCCAGAAGTTACCAGTGCCTTCAGTCAAAGGAGATCAGCCAATCGGTGCCACTTCACAGTGTACTTACCAATTTGTATGT